>PVKS010030338.1:0-24502 GCA_004027875.1 Aplodontia rufa | reverse complement strand
ACAGCATTCATCCTAGTACTTAGGAAAATATATTGCTCCCCACCTAAACCAAGATCTGCTTGAAGGAAGGGCTGCATCTTTGACCTAGATAGCCCTGAACCCTAAAATACATTAAAAAGGGTTTTGTATTCTGTTGATTGAATGGGCTAAATACTCATCTCGAGAGCAGGGTTTCTTACTGTATATTCCAAAGCATATTTACTTTTCCAGAAATATTTTCTTCCAAATGTAAAATTTCTTAATCAAAACTTACTGTAATATTTTTAATGATGCATTCTATGTCCAGTGTGAAAGAAAGCTCTTTAAATATGTTTGGTCCATAAATGGTAAAATTTTCCTGATGGTAATCACTAATAATACAGGAATTAGGATGCCACGATATACATTTGAAAACTTTTCAGTAATGTGGAGTTTCCTCCCAGGTCAGGGAACAAATGACATTCTTATTTACAAAGATAAACCATTGTAAATTATGCCACTTGATATTATATATATTTTTATTCAGGTTCTATTTTAGTTTCCAAATCCAGTCATTAAATTTGATGAGAACTGTCAGTCAGAAATACAAATACCATTGTTTACTAATAAAAATGTTAATTCTGATCCATGTGGCTTATTTTTACCATAATGAAAGTCACCGAATCACTTGAAGTTCTCAGAGACAATAGTGAAGATAAAAATATCATATTGAAGAAAAATGGACATAGTTCATCCAATTCCAAATAGGATTGTGCTAATAAGGCTTAAATATACTCATATGGGAAGAAGAGGGAGTCACATCCACAAGGCCAGCCTGGGCACCGCGGTGAGACACTTTCTCAAAATCAAACAGGCAAACAACTGGTGATCTCGCAAGTGAAGTGCTACAAAATTGTTGGGTATATTTCCCTGTACCACACTCACACAAACACAAAAAAAATGATTTAAAGCATATTTCCAAGGACTATTATTCTCTCCTGGGTTGTTTCACTCTAATTAGAAAGTCATTATGGAAAAGATTACTACAAAAGAGAAAAAATTGTGCATTAAAATATTTCTGAATTCAGAAATTTTTGTCATAAGTTCTCAGAGGTCAATTTTATACTTAAGTAATTCCTTGAAAGAATTACAATTGAAAGTGAAACCTTTCATATAACTTATTTAAAACTAGTTTCTCACAGAAGCATGAACTTCAAAGAGGTTTATTTGACTCTTTTTGTATCAATGCTGGAAGAAATCAATGTCCAAAACTGGAAATAAAATTTATTCAGCTATACCTAGTTCTTTGTTTCAATGATTGCGTTGTGCAAAATCAGACTTGCTGCCATCCCTGTGTTCTTACTTTAGACAGCATAGTGAAGAGCAGAGTTGTCACTGGTGTCCTTCACATTTGCATCTGCACCATGCTCCAGCAGAATCCTGGCACATTCTTCTTCCTGGCACTGTGCAGCCTGTCAGTATGGCACCAATAAGAGATTGTCAGTTCAAAGAAGTTGAGATGTAGAGACCACAGCTTTCAACAACTAGCCACACTTGAAAGAAATGGATTTTCTTTCAAAGAATATAAATCAAATCAATCCCCTGATGAGAACTTCAACTACCATCTACCTTAATCAGAGCAGTGCTGTTGTCACTGTCACAGACATTTATGTTGCATTCCATTTGAATCAGGAATGTCACCACTTCTGGAAGGCCAAAAGCACAGGCATAATGCAGAAAAGTCCTATGAAAATGAAAGCAAACTTCAGAAATTTATTGAACACTGTCTAAGTTTTTTCCACAAAATTATACTCTTCCTATAATTTTTTACTCCAAATATCTGTATCTGCTTTCAGGGATCAGGGGTGTGATGGGATTTTTGGGCAGGAGATGGAACATAGGACCTCATTCATGCTAGCCAAAGACTGTACACCTTAGGTATATCACTAGCTCAGAGAAACTTGGTTGGAAAGGAATATCAAGGACTTTGCAGTGAGTCCAATGTAAATTGAAACCTTTCTTTAAGCTTTGTTACTTACTAGCTATTATTGGTTAGCATTTCTACCCATCTTTCCTCACCCCAAAAAACCAATGTTTGAAGAAGTAGCAATGAATCAGGGCTACACAGTGATCTCAAAAAAAAAAAATCTATGCAGAGAATTTACAAATACAATTAAAAAAAAAACCCAACTTGAAAACTCCTTGACAATTACTGTGTCTTCTACTTAATAATAATAACATCTGGATGAAGGAAAATAGCACAAGAATACCGATTTCACAGATTTCAATGCATTATAAATTTCAATCTGGTTAAGATTCTTTTCTTGCATTTGAGAAATAATGATATTGGAGTTTTGATTGTAATTGACGATGTTCTACAGAGTTAGTTGTCATTACTTATGTAATGTTCATATGCAGAAGAATAATCGCAGAATCAATGTTGCCATGCAAAAATAAAAATTAACATAAAATGTTCATTGCCATTCTATTCTTTGTTCGAATTTAGTTAAATTTTATTTCTTAAAGTTACTAAAGAAAGGGCTCTGAATGACAATGACAAAGAAACTTTCCTTTCATTTTAGTTGAAGATAGTTTATGATTTAACTTTTTCATTTAATTTATATTTAGATTTAGAGAATGTATGAAAATTAGACATAGACAGGGCTGGATATTGTTATTTGTTACTGTTTTGAATTTCCCAAATGACAGCTAATATGTCTTTTACAATTGTTTCATGTCAGAAATGCCTTTGAAGGAACACAAAAAAATTTTGAATGGAATTCAGGTCAATGGCTTCACATTTAATTTGTCAACTTTTTAGCCTGTGCAGTGTAAGAAGAAATTTTGAACGTTGGAAGGGAGCTGAGAAACAACAGAACATGCACTGTACCTAATGATGTGGTTACAGCTGGTGGATTAAATGCATTAAATTTAATTATAAATACAGCAGATGATTTCAAAATTTTCAGTAAGGCATGATGCCTTTGATTTCCAACAGCCAAAATTAAACAAAAAAACTGATGTGCATTTTCCTCATGGATTGTAAAATAAAAACTATACTAAAGAGATCTTTCTCATCCAGCTAAGTGCAGTTTAAATATCTTAAAAGCATATGCCTCCTTTGGATAATAATTTTTTTTCATAGTGGGTTTCGTATTAATTTTGATAGAATTATTTTCAGAATGCTGGCTCTTCAACTGTTGGTATAATTCCATGTTTAAGTTTTTCATCCCAGCCTGTGGTTCCAACAGTCCAGTTTTCAAATGAAAAAAAAGCACAATGACCAAATTGGTTTTCAAGTTATAATTAGCTATGCTTTAATGATATAGAATGAGTAAGTACAAATTTCTAATTATAGCTGATACATTTCTCATTTTGCCTGAATTAAAACTCTCAAGCTGTGTTCTTTCAGGTATTTTCATATTGTGACATAGAAATGTAGATGGCTTCTGAGGTGGTTGCACAATCATGTCATCCTACATACAGAGTGCTTCCGAAGCAGGATGATGTTAACTTCCAGACCACTGTGACAAATTATCAAGCACATGATGCAAAATAAACAGTAAATGGGTTGGACTGCTGCTGAGTGGTAAGGTGGCACAGGTGTCAATTTCAACTTCTGATAACCACAGGAAAAGATACTTGTTATTCTAGAATCAATGTTCTTTTTATGAATGGATAATATTTGCTTACTTAAATATGAAATGTAAGTAATATCACAAACTTAGATTCTCAATGATATTTCAAAGTTTCAGAATGCTTATTCTATTCCACTTATATAAACTTCTTATTAGTATATACCATTACTTGTTGAAAATAAAGAGCATACTACAGCAAGACAAGTAGATACATGACCATAAAATCAACTGCTTAGTATGTAGAGATATGAGGATCACAATTTCAACCCCAGACTCCGCAATTTTGAGATGGCCTAAATGACTTATCAAGAGATACTCACAATCAACCCTTAGTTCTCTAGGTTAAGCTGATTTACTCAGCATAATTTCTTCCATAGCCATCCATTTACCTTCAAAGGCTGCAATATCATTGTTTCTAATTGCTGTGTAAAATTCCATGGTATAAATGTTCCACAGTTTTTGGATCCATTCATCTAGTAAGAGACATCTGGGTTTTATCCATAGTCCAGCAATGGTAAATTGTGCTGCTATGAACGTAGATATTGCTGTGTCACTATAATGTGCTGATTCTAAATCCCCTGGAAAGATACCCAGGAGTGGAATAGAATGGTCGTATGGTGGGCTCATCCCTATTTTTTGAGGAATCTCCATACTGCTTTCCAGAGGGGCTGAGTAAAATCAGCTTAACCCAGAAAACTAAGTCTCAAATGTCTCCACTCATCTGTGGAGCTTGAGACTAGACCCTGGTCAGTGAGAAAGTTGGTCTATTATCATGTGTTAAATCCACATAAGGTGTAATGATATAAAACATTATCCTTCTTTAGAGATATTGTGGGAAGGGGAAGGGAGTTATAAGGTTGGGTAATTGGGGGGCACTCTTGGGGTAATTCTAATGTTCAGAATCTGTACACATTTTATATTTGTAAAAATTATGTATGGTTGTTCAATAAGAAATTTCTCAATAAAAAAGAATAATGAAAACCACATTAAGATATAAATGTACGCCAGTCAGAATGGCAAAGATGAAGGAAATAAACAATAATAGATGATGGCACCTGATTCACATCAGCTTCACCTTAACATTTTCCACGTTCATTATTATTTTTACACCTGTTTATGGAGTTTACAAATTTGAAACATGTGGGATAAATTTTAAAAGTAGAATTGACTTTGTCTGATTCACCCTTTAGTATTTGATTTATGTGCTAGATATTTTCAGATAAGTCCAAAGAAAATCATTTTTATTTTCATTTTTACATCTCTCAGTAAAAGAATAGTTCTCGAATATGAAGAAAAGAGATGCAGAAACTCTCAAAATAACATCTCAGGTAAGACATCTGACCATGAATTTAATTCTGGTAGACATATCGTAAGTAAAACCATAAATTTAGGAATATTTTCATTACAAAAGGTATACTAAAGATCAAATAGTGAATTGTATTTATATTTTTTTGAATTCTTAATGATTTTAATTCAGAATTATATAAGGAAGTAATGCTAGAATTGTAAAACTAAATCAAAGTTATCTAGAGAAAATGTCCCATCACTTATTCTGGCTCCCAAAATCATCCTATATTTTTCTAATAAGTATGAAAAATACTTTTCCATTGATTTTGGTATATACCCTGAATACTTCCATTTTAGCAAATTAGACATTGTGGGAATAGGATAGAAGAACCTGGAACAAATCCTCAAATCTTTTTTATTGAGAAATTTATTTGTTGAAAAATCATACATATTTTAACAAAATAATATAGAATGCATAAAGATTCTGAAAATTGGATTTATGCTCAAGAAACCATCAAATCTTTAAACATCTGAATTTTGACAAAGGGGGACAAAATATTACATGTAGGGGAGCCAGCCTCTTTAATAAATGGTGTTGGACAAACTGGACAGCTAATTGCAGAATGTGGCAATTAGACCCATTTCCTTCTCCTTGCATGAGAATCAAACCAAAATGGATTAAGGAGCTAGGAATTAAACCAGCTACACTGCAACTGATGGAAGACAAATTAGGTGTAACACTTCAGCATTTGGGAGTAGTCAAAAACTTTCTCAACATGTTACCTAAAGTGAAGGAACTAAAGTCAAAAATCAGTGAATGGGATGCCATAAAGCTAAAAAGCTTTGTACTGCCAGGGAAACAATCAAAGGGTCAAGAGGTTTCCAATGGAAATGGAGATAATCATGGGCTATGTTTTCTTGAACAGGGGCCTCATATCCACAATCTACAGAAATCCTCAAAAATCTCAAATACCAAAACACATACAACCCAATCAATAAATGGGCCAAAGAGCTAAATAGAAACTTCTCAAAAGAAGACATTTGTCAAGCAAATGACTACATGAGAAAGTGCTCCAAATCACTAGTAATCAGAGAATTACAAATGAAAACTACATTAAGATGTCACCTTATGCCAGTCAGAATGGCAATAATGAAGAAAATAAACAATAATAGATGCTGGAGGGGCTATGGAGAGATAAGCACACTAACACGATGTTGGTGGAGCTGCAGACTGGTGCAGCTCCTTTTGAAAACAGTGTGGAGAATCCTCAAGAAAATAGGGATGACTCCATGATAAGACTCTGCTATTTCACTCCTGGGTATCTTTTCATGGGATTTAGAATCAGCACATCATAGTGACACATCAATATCTATGCTTATAGCAGCTCAATTTACTACTGCTAGACTATGGAAACAACCCAAATGTCTCTCACTGGATGAATGGATCCAAAAACTGTGGTACATTTATACCATGGTATTTTACACAGCAATTAGAAACAATGATATTGGCGCCTTTGAAGGTAAATGTATTCCTATGAAAGAAATTATGCTACGTAAAATGAGCTTTACCCAGAGAACTAAAGATCAATTATCTCCACTCATCTTTGGAGGTTGGGACTAGAACCAGTGAGAAAGTTGGTCTATTATCATTTGTTAAATCCAGAAAAGTTGTTATGTTATACAACACAATATTTTTTTAGAGATATTGTGGGAAGGGGAAGGGAGGGATAAGGTTGGGTAATTGGGGGGTACTCCTGGGGGTAAATCTATACATTTTATATTATTTTATTAAAACCTTGTATGGTTGTTCAAAAATTTAAAAAAATTAAAAAAGTGTAAAAAAAGGGTAAGTATTCAATCTTAAAAAAGAGATACTCTTTTAGGGAAATGCTCCCTAATCCCATATATCCCCCTGTCCCTGGGATCCAGCTTTATTACCTTTTGTTGTCATCACTCTCATTCATGCCGCATTGGCCATGAGAGAGCATACGCCGCACTTTGGCCACATTTCCGGTACAAAAAGCCTTCTGGATCCTGCTCTCAGCTTTGTACCCCATCTGGCCTCTGGGTGAGTGGAGTCCACAAAAACTGCCCCACCTAAAGCACAGGCACTCCATCCTCAGGCTGGTGAAGGAATCATTGAATCCCTGATAATAAGCTAGCACACCAAAGCCCTTCCTCTTGGCAGAGGTCAAGGCTCAGAGGCATCTCTCACTGGCTTGGACAGAAACCTCACCAGCGACTCAAATCAAGAATTAGAGTCAAGGCAACTGTGTCTCTCCACAGTGCCCCAACAGCACAGCTCTGTTCTTTGGTAGCTCTGAACTCCCCAACAGTGGTTGCCAAGCGATAGGGCCAGATTCTGATACACATGAATGCTCCTACTGGGTTCTGATTGGCTGAGGAGTGCAGCATCATCAGCATGTGCATGTGCAAGACCAGCAGGAGATCAACTTCCACTCAGACTTTTCCTTCCATTGGTGAGCCTCAGCAGCAGTTGGCTGTGTGTCACACACTATTAACAGTGGCTCTCACCACTATGGAAGCAGCCATGATAACTGAGGGGTTGTTTGTGAAACCTTTCAAACTCTGTTTGCTCTGGCACTGGGGTTTGCAGGGTAGGATTTCTCTGGGCCCTTGGCACAGGCCTGTCTTCCCAGTCTGTGGGATACTCAGGCAGGAAATGTGCACCTTTCACCCCGAGAGCACAAATGGACAAAGTACTCCCTCCAGAGAGTGAGGCAAAGGAGAGAAGGTGGTCTCTGTGTGGTAGGGTGCCCCTGGGATCATCCTCAAGTCCTGGGAAAAAACCTGAGAGAACCCTAGCTCTTGTTTAACAACCACTTCTCAGGTGTTTAGACATAGCTCATTCCTTTATGCCCAGTCTTCAATGTCAGCCTTCCGTTTTTTTTGTATTGTCCAATGATGCCCACTCAGCGGAATTCTACTGTTTGGGAAAGATGCATTTTGTTTTACTCTTTAGTTAGTTGAGACTGTAGAAAACTCTATGATCTCTAGGTGTGAGGTGCTCATACAGCTGTAGATTTAAATAGGAAGCAACAGGGTGTAAGTGCTATGCACCAACATGTGGCCTTCCATTTGCACAGCATCTGGGCAAAGTATACATATGAGACCCATCCTAAATCATGCAGGGCACTCCTTTCTGTGACTGCTGCAGGAATAGTTGGCTCCCTGTTGCTAGGTCTCCGTGCCGAAATCTTTTGTCAATTTAAAATCTTTTGTCTCTCATATATAACTTCTCGTTCATCTTGTGGAAACCACATAAGTGACCCAAATCATTCACTTTGAGTCAAGCCTACCAATTTTTCCACAGTGCACTAATAGCACAGCTCTTCAGTTTGGTAATTCTGAAGTCCAAAAGAGTGTTTGACAAAATGACGGGGCCAATGTAAAGGGCTTGTGAATATTTCTGATAAGTTCTTATTTCCAAGTTCTGATCTCTATGTGTCAAGAGATCATGTTGTTGTAGATTATTTTATCTTAGGGTATGTAACATTCCTTTCTAGTCAGAAAACCAGCACGAGGTTCACTACTTCCTGAAACTGTTGAAATTCAGTTGGTTTGTCACAGTTGTTTTGGATTTGCTATGAGGCCTGTCATCCTCAAAATTCTTTTGTTATTTATTGCTCTGTCCCTCGCAATTGATTCATCTTGCTGTCCTGTAGTGCTCACAAGTCACATTCATTGAGTCTGAACTCCCTTTCCTGGCTTGGCACATACAACATGCACAGCTGCCTAAACAGTTTTTTCTCTATTCATCTTGTTTCACAGAACCTTGGAATATTTCTAGTACAGTAAGTTCTTCCTGTGCTACAGCATCACCCAAACTCCCATGACACCTGTCTACTCTGCCTGTGCTACTCGGTGACACATACTTCATCCCTTATCAGCCCCATCCCCACTGACAGGCTTTCCTTTATTAAACTCCTTGAGCTTGAAGGTGTCTCTGTGTGCTGGGCTAATTATGAACATCTTCAGAATATTTTTACTAGACGTTGCTGATTTCCTCTTGTCTGTAGTTGAAGAGCTATTCATGTATCCCTGTATGTGACACATGCTCTCTGAATATGTGGCCTGGGTTGCACTGTTTATTTTGGTGTAATTAAGTATTTTGCTTTGTGCATCTTCGAGATTTTGTTACATGTTGGTATAAAATGTGGCTTTTGTTGCTTACAATTTTCAGGGATAGACTTACTTTTGATAAATGATTTTTTTGCTTTTAGGTATGTAGACCTAAAACCATCTCTTGAACACTAAATTTTTAAAATTTTATTTCCTGAGGGAAGCATTATTTTTAGAGTGATTTTCTTTCTGTACTTTTTTTCTTTTTACACTTGAAGAGGAGGACTGTCTCAAGTCACAAGGTGGGTTTTAGTGAGGGAAGTTGGCTCAATGGCTCCCAGGGTGATTGGGCTGGCCTGTGAGAAGTGGAGCATTTTACACTTCGATGTTGTTGGTCAGACCCTCCTGTCCAGATGGATGGCATCTTCACAAGGACATCTTTGATTGTCTGAAAACCTCCTGTCTCTTTGGCTTCCATCTCACCACCACTGCCCCACTCAGACTTCCCACGGGCCTCATAGAGCCGTCCAACCCTGGACGAGAAGTCGAATGTGACTGCAGCATCCTGGTGCACGTGGCCACCATTCCAGACTGGCTTCTGCTACAGCAAAGGTGTGAATGGGTGGTACAATTTCCAAATTCATTTACTTACACTCCATCTCCCTGATTTGTAAATACCCATTATGAAGAGGTTTTTCTTCCATGCAAAGAGTAATAAACTGGATTTTTGAGTGCCTGTGTGGACAGCCTCATTTTCCAGCACGCTGTGATTTGATCATGTGATGTAAACATTTGTGTTTTATAAAATTTACTTTGTTTTTATTTTTCTACTTTGAATTGTATCCATTTGGACAGTACCTGAATAAATGAGAAGCTTCTATCATTGACCTGTGCAGGCCATTACTTAGTGGAGGCCATGTGTCCTCTTCCCATATGGTGGCCCTGGTGGTGTCACCCTGGGTGCTACCTTTCCTCATCCCCAAGTGTCTGTTCCCTGCTATGCTCCTGATGACTTTTGCCTCAGTGCCCTTTTTTCCTGGCTCCTCCTCCCTATCCTGTCTGGGTCCAAACTAGTCTTCCTCTCCACCGAGCCCCTGGCCAGACTTGGGCTCAGGGCCTTATAGCTGCACATGGGTTGCCTTGCTGCCACCCTTCCTGAGTGACCAGGCACAGCCGGTATATGTGCTGGGGATCTACCATCTCTTCTGCCAGGCCACAGGGGAGTTGTGGTCACCCCATCTGTTGTGTCGGTGGGGCCCTCTGTGTCCCCCAAGTCTCTGACTTTATCTCCCACTGCCTCCTGGCCCTGAGCTTGAACTCCAGCATGCTTTCATGCTGGGTCAAGCCAGAGATAAACTGTAAGTAGTCAGCATGAAGCTATTTCTGGTACACAGCAAAGGTCAGCCAGCTGTTGACCATAAAGGGCCAGATGTTAATTATTCCAGGCTTTGTGGGCCACAGGGTCTCTCTCACAGACACTTAACTGTGCCTTATCCTCTCAAAGCAGCCATAGACATAGAAAGAGTGGGTGGGCCATATGCCCAAAAAACTTTATTTACAAGTAGTTGCAGTGGGCCAGATTTGGCCCAAACCCTGCAGCATGCCAACTTGTGGTATTTAGGGATGTTTCCAATTCTCTAACGTATTGGAGGTTAATAGGGCATTTGGAACCTCAGAAGAGGAGTTGTGTAAGTGACTCTTATGATGATGTTTCCACCCCCAACAGCTGGGACCACGGGAGTGTGCCAAAATGCCTGGAAGGTTGAGCTCTTTTTCTCAGTGCTGTGGGCTAAACCTGGACTTAGACACCAGTCCTTCAGTCAGGTATTTTTCCTCAGGCAGGCAGGATGGAAAAGCTCTTCAGGTGGCTATGGTGTCTAGGTCCTTTGGCAGAAGTAGAGTCCTTCACAGACACTCAGGGACCTCCTTGGATGTGGGGAAGCTGAGGAAGCTTGGCTTTGGGTCCATACAATGTGGTAAAGAACCCAGGGCTCCATTACTGTCAAGGCTATTATGTGTTTAGCTGAGAGGTTCACAGGCTTGTGTTTCCCTCTAGCCAGGTGTTAATTCACACAAACTCTTGGGAGAGAAAGAAAAAATGGGGGGAAAGAGGCCTTGCTGTAGTCAAAAGAACCACTCCAGGAATGTCACATGTGGAGAATTTGGTTTAGGGAGTTGATTACAAAGGTGACAGAAAGGCTAGTGTCAAAATGGGCAGTTAGATTACCCCAACATGTAGGAGCTGCAGAAAGCCACTAGCAGCATAAGCAGAAGGAATTTTCACTAGCCAGTCTCTCTTGCCAAGCTGCTGTGGCTGGGTTGACTTGAAGCCTACCACTGCTCACATGAGGTCCTGGGCTAGAGACAGGTTTCTTCCTTCAGAATTTCATCTCCTATCAGTTCTCACAGGAGCAGACCTAACAGAAAACAGGCTGCCACGGATCTAGGAGTTCTAGTGCGGCCTTACAGTTGTGGTCAGAAGTGTTCGGAGCATAGATGAGACACGAGGAATGTAGAAACCCAACCTGGAAGGGATGGACAAACCAAATCAGAAACTCAGGCCGCCAGTCATTTTCTGCCCTCTGCTCACATGGTCAGTGTTCTCTGTAAAGAAACATTGCCTCCCCTCTGTTCCCTTGTTCCACTGTGGACACATTTGTGAGGATCTTCCTGGGAAGGAGAGGTTGGCCTTGGTCCTGGGCAGAGCATATTAAGGTGAGGGCAGGTTTGACATGTGATGCACCCAGAGGGTCCCATGGATCTGCAGCCTGAGCCCTACCTGAAGCAGAGGATCCTGTGTGGCCTCTGGGAATCAATGGAAATGTGCTCTGTGTTCTGTCTTTAGAAACATTCACTGAGGAAGCTGCAGACGCTGTTCCAGGTGAGACCCAGCATTCAGAGGTGGCAGTGTGCCTCAGGGGAGGTGGAAAGACCTCCACACAATTCTTGAAAACAAAGCTCAGGTGCCCTGGACACAGGTCTCTTTACGGTTCCCACAAAATACTTCCACGAACCTGCAATGGCCTGGCCAATACCCCCACACAACCACCAACTCAGCGACACTCATCCCTACCTGGATCTCAAGGGAAGGTACCAAGCACAAACTAAGACTGCCAGAAACATCATGTTACCCCTCAGTCTCTTCCTCCTGCAACAACAAAGAGTGCTGCTCCTTCTCTTCTTGAAGCTACCCATAACACTTCTAAGCCCAGCATTTATTCTGGCCTTCTCAGCCCCCTCCTAGCTTCACACACATGTCCTCCTTCTACCTGTGGGCACACTGCAGGCCTCACTACCTAACGCTGGGACCAGCCTTGCAAGACGGCAGCCCTGGCTACTGGAGCACACAAGTCCAGGCTCAAACCAGGTCAATGCAGCCATGCTTCAGGAGGCCAAAAACATCCAGCAGCCACAAATCAGACAAGGAATCAGGGACAGCAGTGCAGCACACCAGTCCAGGTTTGGGCTGCCTCTTCCTCTATACATCCCAACCTTGCATGGAAGGCTGCTGTGTGAGCAATCCAGGGCAATTCGTGCCCCCTTCTAGGTACACCTTGAAAAATCATGCAACAAGCCTCTGCTGCAGTAGCCCCTGCACCAACAACCACTACTTGACCTTGTGTCCTCAATGCTCAAGCCATCCATTCCATACCCAGCAACTGTTCCTGGTCCTGAAGGTCCTCCTGTAACCAAGACACACATGCCCTCCCCCATCCCTTGCCCACACTGGTGCATCCCTACCTTCTGCTAAGGCTCTCCAAGATCCTGTAGATCTGCCGTTGGATGCCAGGGAGGTCAAACTCGCCAACAACAGGCCTGGATGTGACAGCAAATGCAAGGGGAACTGTCACTCTCGCAAGGCAACGACCGGGAACATTGGAAAACTCACCAGTGCAGTAACAAGAAAGAGAATCCCTGTGTACCCTCCCCTGCCGCTTCCAGTGTCAACATTCTAGTCTTCAGTTTTCTGGGACAAGGAGGAGAGCAGAAGCATGTCCTCCTCCGGGCCGCGGGGTCTACTTCTGAAGCCTTCTAGATGAAATCCCTCCACTTTCAAAAAGTGCTGGTTCCACATGCTCTGACTTGAGGGCCTAGGGCCCACTGGACATCCGAGGGTGTGGCCATGGGAGGGGCCATGGTGGCTTGGGGTGGGGGTGTGTGGACTGTGACAAGCATGGGTTCCACGCCCCTGTAACAATGGAAAAAGGAGAAATCAGAACATCAATGCACACCCCCTTGATTGCACTCACCATTTACTGGGTCATACACACTACAGCGCTCAGAGATGCTCACAGTGCCTTTTCGGATATTCGCCCTTCAGGGTTCTTTTCAGGGCACAAAAGCTGTGCAGGCATCGGAGACTTTCAGGCTACCCAGAAGAGCCAGGCTGTAAGGCAGATTCAGGGAAGATGTAAGAAATGGGATCAAACTAACGAAAGTGGGGCTTGGAGCTCAGACAGGGAGCCAAGAATCCCAGAAGCATTGGGGCTTGGACAGCAATGACAGGTGCACTGAGCAAGGCTGCGCCTAAAGAAGTGTTAAAGTTCACAGCCAACTTAGAGGAAAGAAATTTAATCTGATTAGAGAGATGGAGTCCATACTGGGTCCATATATTGGAGGTGAATGCAGATGAGCACTGAGGGCGCCTGCTATGGACGTAAAGGGAAGCAGTGCGGGGTGGCCAAGTTCTGTGATTTTTGCAGCATTTTGGAACAGAGATGAACCAGAAAGACCAGGACAAACTCAGAAAAGACCATGGTGCTTGGCTTACATTATTTCTGTAAAAAAATCTTGAAATCCCTCTCTTCATTATTCGCATAATTGTGGAGTAAACACCCTTCCGAACATGCATAGAGCAATAGGACCCTTTGGGAGACTCACACCTGCATCGGGATCACTTTCTACTACTGTTGAAGGGTTGCTCATCTTAATGAAAAATCTTCTCTTTACACTCTTCTGCCTCACATCCGTTGTCATCTGTCCATGTAGTGTGTTCACCCATATACCTGTGGTCCCAGGACCAAGCCACAACTCTTGATTTCAAAACTTTCTCATCTCTCTTGCTCCACAATTCCCATCTCAGGCTTTCCATGCGTAATCACATACCTCCATGAAGAAAACCAAAGGTTGATGCATGTGTAGTTACTTTGTTTGACCCTGACACCACCAGCAGGTGCCACAGATGCATCTTCCAGTGGACCCACAAATCCCATCTCTGATCTCCATCGTCTATTTCTCTCCATTTCAAACACTCACCTCACTCGTGTGCATTAGCACTGTTCCTTAGATTGCCTGGCTTGCGCCCAGTGGACATTTACTCCTCAGGGATTTGCAAGCAGGGAAATGCAACATCAAATCATGGCCAGAAATGTTGGCCTGGTGAATTTCTGTGAGCTTTCTGTTTTGAACATGCATGCTGGTTGATTATAATCAAAGTGCAAGGAAAAACTTCCTATGCCTTCAGTTTTCTTTTGGAAGGGTTGTGGTCGATCCATGAGGGACATTCTGTCATGAACTAACTCCATTTCAAAGGTTCCTCCTGCTAATGCCATTACCTTGGTTATTAAGTCTTAACTATTTGAAAAACCCGGGGCAAATGGTCAAATTCTCAGAACCTAAACCTTCAGAGACACCAGGCCTCCCTGCTTGGATTTCCTCCGGGAAATCTGCAGAGACATTGGCCAAGCTCCATGGCCAAGGAGCAGAGTTGGCTTGTGGAAAACACACCTCCAGCTACACCTCCATAGCTTGGGTCCCAGCTTAAAAATTAACAAGAGTAATAAATGCACAGGAAATTCAAATGAGCAATTGTGTTCCATCTTCCAATGAACGATGAGTAAGAACTAAGACAAATTATCATTACAGTTGGTAAATAGTCCATGTATATGCATATAGGGTAATCCTCTGTTTTGCCCCAATCAAAAGTTTGCTGAAGTCACTCAAATGGAAACAGATAGAAAAAAAAGCAATCACTTATCAGACTCGGTTTTTTACTGATCTCCCACATTTTTAAGGCAAACTCAATGGACTCAGAGGCCTTGAGCCTTAATACATAATCCACACAGGATAACACATATCATCACCAAAATGTCATGTTGCACACCGCGCCGACATATAGCAGTTGAGGGACCTTTGGTTATGGGTCAAAATGGAAGGAATGAACAAGAAAAAGTTAGTGTTACAAAAAGTCTTTAGGGCCACATTTGGATCGTTCAGCTCAAATAATCCTTATCTTTGTGGAAGCACAAGCTTTTGCACATTCCCCCACACACTCACACACTTTATATCTAAAATTAAATCATACCTATCTTTGAAATAAGAAAAGGTAAAATGTCAAAATCATCATGAATTAGAAATACCGTTTGATATAGTCACACATCTACCAATAGGAGGATATGGGTTTTGGTAAAATGTAAGGAGTAGTACATATTCTCTATATTGAAAATGCAATTCAAGCCTTCAACACATTTCTTGAAAACAATGCTCCGGTGCCCTGGACACCGGACTCTTTACGCTTCTCACAAAATACTTCAACCAACCTGCAATGGTCTTTCCAACACCCCTGCACACTCCCCAACTCTGAAACACTCATTCCTACCTGTATCCCAAGGGAAGGTACCAAGCACAAACTAAGACTCCCAGAAACATCTTGCTACCTCTCAGTCTCTACCCACTGTGCCAACAAACAGTGCCTCTCTTACTCTTATTGAGGCTATCCATATCGCCTCTGAACCCAGCACCTCTCTTGGCCTCCTCAACCCTCTCCAAGCTTCATTCACATGCCCCCCTCTACCTCTGTTCACAATGCAGGACTCACTACCTGATGCTGGGACCAGCCTTACAGGACAGCAGCCCTGGCTACTGGCGCACAAAAGTCCAGGCTCAAACCAGTTCAATGCAGCCATGCTTCAGGAGGCCAAAAACTTCCAGCGTCCACAAATAAGACAAAGATTCAGGGACAGCAGTGCAGCACACCAGTCCAGTTTTGGGATGCCTCTTCTTCTATACATCCCAAACTTGCATGGAAGGCTGCTGTATGAAAAATCGAGGGCCTTTCCCGCCCACTTGCAGGTACACCTTGCAAAATCATGCAATGTGCCTCTGCTGCAGTAGCCCCTGCACCAACAACCACTGCCTGACCTTGTGTCCTTAATGCTCAAGCCATTCATCCCACACCCAGCAACTGTTCTTCATCCCCTAAGGCCTCCCCTGACCAGGAACCACATGCCCTCTCCCATCCCTTGCCCACACTGGAGTTTCCCTAACTTTTGCTGAGGATCCCCAAGACCCTGAAGGTCTGCCCTAGGAAGTCAAGTAGGTCAAATTTGCCAACTGCAGGCCGGTTTGGTCCAGCCACACACAAGGGGGACTGCCACCCTCGCAAGGCCACGGGTGGGAACATTGGAAAACTCACCAGTGAAGTAAGAAGAAACAGGTTCCCGGTGTGCCCTCCCCGCTGCTTCCAGTGTCAACATTCTGTTCTTTAATTTTCTGAGACACATCTTCTTCTGAAGCCTCCTGGATGAAATCCCTCCACTTTCAAAAAGCGCTTGTTCCCCATGCCCTGAATTGAGGGCCAAGGCCCACTGGAAATCCCAGGATGTAGCCATGGGCGGGCCAAAGTGGCTTGGGGCAAGGGGTGTGGCCTGTACTGGCATGGTTTCCACCACCCTGTCTCAATGGAAAAAGGAGAAATCAGAACATCAATGCACACACCCTTGATTGCACTCAGCATTTTAAGTCATATACGCTACATCCCTCAGAGATGCTCACAGTGTCTTTTGGGATATTTGCCCTCAGGGTTCTCTGCAGGGCACAAAAGCTGTGCAGTTATCGGAGACTTTCAGGCTACCCAGAAGAGCCTGGCTGTAAGGCGGATTCAGGGAAGATGGAAGAAATGGGAGCAAACTTATGAAAGTAGTGCTTGGAGCTCAGAAAGGGAGCCAAGAATCCCAGAAGCATTGGGCCTGGACAACAATGACAGGTGCACTGAGCAAGGCTGTGCCTAAGGCAGTGTTAAAGTTCACAGCTAACTTACAGCAAGGAATTTCAATCTGATGATAGACATGGATTCCATACTGGTTTCATATATTGGAGGTGAGTGCAGATGAGCACTGAGGGCACCTGCTATGATTGGAAAGGGAAGCAGTGTGGGGTGGCCGAATTCTGTGATTTTTGAAGAAGTTTGCAGCAGACTTGAGCCAGAGAGACCAGGCCAAACTCAGAAAAGACTGTGGTTCTTGGCTTACATTATTTCCTCAAAAAATTCTTGAACTCCCTCTTTTCATTATTCGCATATTTGTGGAGTAAACACTCTTCCAAACATGCATCCAGCTATTGGACCCATTGGGAAACACCCACCTGCATCCTGATCTCTATGTACTCCTGTTGAAGGTTTGCTTATCCTAACGACAAATCTTCTCTTTACACTCTTCTGAACTACATCCATTGTCATCTGTCCACGTAGTGTATTCACACATATACCTGCGGTCCCAGGACCAAGCCACAACTCTTGATTAAAACACTTTCTCATCTCTATTGTCCCACCTTTCCCATCTCAGTTTTTCCATTCATGATCACATACCTCCATGAAGAAAACAAAAGGTTGATGCATGTATAGTTACTTTGTTTCACCCTGACACCACCAGCAGGTGCCACAAATGCATCTTCCAGTGGCCCCAGAAACCCCATCTCTTCTCTCCATCATCTCTTCCTCTCCATGTCAAATACTCACCTCACTCGCGTGCAATAGCACTGTTCCTTAGATTGCCTGGCTTGCACCCAGTGGAGATTTACTCCTCAGGGATTTGCAAGCAGGGAATTGCAATATCAAACCATGGTCATAAATGGGGAACTGGTGAATTTTTGTGAGCTTTCTGTTTTTGAACATGCATGCTGGTTGAGTATAATCAAAGTGCAAGGAAAATTTTCCTATGCCCTCAGTTTCTTCTGGAAGGGTTGTGGTCCATCCATGAGGGACATTCTGTCATGAACTAACTCCATTTCAAAGGTTCCTCCTGCTAATGCCATTATCTTGGTAATTAAGTCTTAACCATTTGAAAGACCCGGGGCAAATGGTGAGATTCTCAGAACCTAAACCTTCACAGACACCAGGCCTCCCTGCCAGCATTTCCTCCGAGATATCTGCAGAGCCTTTGGCCAAGCTCCATGGCCAAGGAGCAGAGTTGGCTTGTGGAAAACACTCCTCCAAGTACACCACCCTAGCTTGGGTCCCAGCATCAAAATTCACAAGTGTAATAAATACACAGGAAAGTCAAATGATGAATTGTGTTCCATCTTCCAATTAAAGACGAGTTAGATCTAAGACTAATGATCATTACAGTTGGTGAATATTCCACGTATACGTATATAGGAAAATCCTCTCTTTGCCACAATCAAATGTTTGCTGAAGTCACTCAAATGGAAACAGACAGAAAAAAAAGACAACTACTTAGCAGACTCGGTTTGTTATGGATCTCCCACATTTTCAAGGCAAACTCAACGTACTCAGAAGCCTTGAGCCTGAATACATATTGCACACAGGATACTGCATATCATCACCAAAATATCATGTTGCACACCATATCGACATATAGCGGTGGAGGGACCTCTGGTTATGGGTCAAAATGGAAAGAATGAACAAGAAAAAGGTAGTGTTACAAAAAGTCTTTAGGGCCATATTTTGATTGTTCAGCTCTAGGAATCCTTAGCTTTGTGAAAGCACATGCTTTTGAGCATTCCCCAACACACTCACAAACACTATATCTAAGTTTAAATCATTACCTATCTTTGAAATAAGTAAAGGTAAAATGTCAAAATCACCATGAATTAGAAATACCGTTTAATACAGTCACACACCTACCAATAGGAGCATATGGGTTTTGGTAAAATGTAAGGAGTAGTACATGCTCTCTATATTGAAAATGCAATTCAAGCCTTCAACACCTTTTTTCAAAACAATGCTCAGGTGCCCTGGACACCGGTCTCTTTATGCTTCCCACAAAATACTTCAACCACCTTCAGTGGCATTTCCAAAACCCCTGCACATTCCCCAACTCAGAGACACCCATCCCTACCTGGATCCCAAGGGATGGTATCAAGCACAAACTAAGACTCCCAGAAATATCATGCTACCCCTCAGTCTCTACTTCCTGCACAAACAGAGAGTGCCTCTCTTACACTTATTGTGGCTATCCATATCGCCTCTGAAACCAGCACTTCTCCTGGCCTCCTCAGCCCTCTCCTAGCTTCACTCACATGCCCTCCGTCTACCTCTGGGCACACGGCAGGCCTCACTACCTGATGCTGGGACCAGCCTTACAGGACGGCAGCACTGGGTACGGGCACACACAATTACAGGCTCAAACCAGATCAACGCAGCCATGCTTCAGGAGGCCAAAAACATACAGAGTCCACAAATAAGACAAGGAATCACGGACAGCAGTGCAGCACACCAGTTCAGGTTTGGGATGCCTCTTCCTCTATACATCCCAAGCTTGCATGGAAAGCTGCTGTGTGAACAATCGAGGGCCATTCCTGCCCCCTTGCAGGTACACCTTGCAAAATCATGCAATGTTCCTCTGCTGCAGTAGCCCCTGCACCAAGAACCACTGCCTGACCTTGTGTCCTTAATGCTCAAGCCATTCATCCCACACCCAGCAAATGTTCCTGGTCACCGAAAGCCTCCCCTGACCAGGAACCACATGCCCTCCCCCATCCCTTGCCTACAATGGAGCTTCCCTACCTTTTGCTGAGGCCCCCAAAACCATGTAGGTCTGCCCTTGGAACCCAGGTATGTCAAATTCACCAACTGCACCCTGGTTGGGCTAGTCAAATGCAAGGGGGACTACTACCCTCGCAAGGCCATGGCCGGGAACATTGGAAAACTCAACAGTGAAGTAAGAAGAAAGAGGATTCCGGTGTGCCCTCCCCGCTGCTTCCAGTGTCAACATTCTGTTCTTTAGTTTTCCGGGACACTGAGGACAGCAGAAGCATGTCCTCTTCCATGCCGCCAGGTCTTCTTCTGAAGCCTCCTGGAAGAAATCCCTCCACTTTCAAAAAGCACTTGTTCCACGTGCCCTGAATTGAGGGCCAAGGTCCACTGAATATCCAAGGGTGTGGCCATGGGCGGGGCAACAGTGGCTTGGGGCGAGGGGTGTGACCTATGACTGGCATGGGTTCCAACCCCCGTCTCAATGCTAACAGGAGAAATCAGAACATCAATGCACACCCCCTTGATTGCACTCAGCATTTTAATCATACACGCTACAGCGCTCAGAGATACTCACAGTGTCTTGTGGGATAGTTGCAGCTCAGGGTTCTCTGTAGGGCACAAAAGCTGTGCAGTTATCGGAGACTTTCAGGCTACCCAGAAGGCCATTCTGTAAGGCGGATTCAGGGAAGATGTAAGAAATGGGGGCAAAGTTACGAAAGTGTTGCTTGGTGCTCAGACAGGGAGCCAAGAATCCCAGAAGCATTGGGGCTTGGACAGCAATGACAGGTGCACTGAGCAAGGCTGCGCCTAAGGCAGTGTTGAAGTTCACAGCCAACTTAGAGGAAGGAATTTCAATCTGACGAGAGACATGGATTCCATACTGGTTTCATATATTGGAGGTGAGTGCAGATGAGCACTGAGGGCGCTTGCTATGGACGGAAAGGGAAGCAGTGCGGGGTGGCCAAGTTCTGTGATTTTTGAAGAAGTTTGCAGCAGACATGACCCAGAGAGACCAGGCCAAACTCAGAAAAGACTGTGGTTCTTGGCTTACAACATTTCCTCAAAAAATTCTTGAACTCTCTCTTTTCATTATTCGCGTATTGTGGAGTAAACACTCTTCCAGACATGCATCCAGCTATTGCACCCATTGGGAAACACACACCTGCATCGTGATCTCTATCTACACCTGTTGAATGTTTGCTTTTCCTAACGACAAATCTTCTCTTTACACTCTTCTGAACCATATCCGCTGTCATCTGTCCACGTAGTGTGTTCATCCACGTACCTGCGGTCCCAGGACCAAGCCACAACTCTTGATTTCAAAACTTTCTCATCTCTCTTGTCCCACCTTTCCCATCTCAGTCTTTCCATGCATAATCACATACCTCCATGAAGAAAACATAAGATTGATGCATGTGTAGTTACTTTGTTTCACCCTGACACCACCAGCAGGTGCCACAGATGCATCTTCCAGTGGTCCCACAAATCTCATCTCTTCTCTCCATCATCTCTTCCTCTCCATTTCAAACACTCACCTCACTCACATGCAATAGCACTGTTCCTTAGATTGCCTGGCTTGCACCCAGTGGAGATTTACTCCTCAGGGATTTGCAAGCAGGGAATTGCAACATCAAATCATGGCCAGAAACGGGGGCCTGGTGAATTTCTGTGAGCTTTCTGTTTTTGAACATGCATGCTGGTTGAGTATAATCAAAGTGCAAGGAAAAATTTCCTATGCCCTCAGGTTTCTTTTGGAAGGGTTGTGGTTGATCTGTGAGGGACATTCTGTCATGAACTAATTCCATTTAAAGGTTCCTCCTGCTAATGCCATTATCTTGGTAATTAAGTCTTAACCATTTGAAAGACCTGGGGCAAATAGTGAGATTCTCAGAACCTAAAACTTCAGAGACACCAGGCCTACCTGCTTGGATTTCCTCCAAGATATCTGCAGAGCCTTTGGCCAAGCTCCATGGCCAAGGAGCAGAGTTGGCTTGTGGAGAACACACCTCCAGCTACACCTCCGTACCTTGGGTACCAGCATGAAAATTAATAAGTGTAATAAATACACAGGAAAGTCAAATGAGCAATTGTGTTCCATCTTCCAATGAAGGATGAGTCAGAAGACAAATGATCATGACAGCTGGTGAATATTCCACGTATATGCACATAGGAAAGTCCTCTGTTTTGCCACAATCACAAGATTGTTGCAGTCACTCAAATGGAAACAGACAGAAAAAAAAGCAACAACTTAGCAGACTCGGCTTTTTACGGATCTCACACATTTTTAAGGCAAAATCAAGGGACTCAGAGGCCTTGAGCCTGAATACATATTGCACAGAACACCGCATATCATCACCAAAATGTCATGTTGCGCACCGTGTCGACATATAGCAGTGGAGGGACCTTTGGTTATGGGTCAAAATGGAAAGAATGAACAAGAGAAAATATTGTTACAAAAAGTTTTTAGGGCCACATTTGGATCGTTCAGCTCAAGGAATCCTTAGCTGTGTGGAAGCACATGCTTTTGCTCATTCCTGCACACACTCACACACACTATATCTAAGATTAAATCGTTATCTATCTTTGAAATAAGAAAAGGTAAAATGTCAAAATCATGATGAATTAGAAATACAGTTTAATACAGTCACACACCTACCAATAGGAGGATATGGGCTTTGGTAAAATGTAAGGAGTAGTACATGCTCTCTATATTGAAAATGCAATTCAAGCCTTCAACACCTTTCTTGAAAACAATGCTCAGGTGCCCTGGACACCGGTCTCTTTACGCTTCCAACAAAATACTTCAACCAACCTGCAATGGCCTTTCCAACAGCCCTGCACACTACTCAACTCAGAGACACCCATCCCTGCCTGGATCCCAAAGGAAGGTACCAAGCACAAAATAAGACTCCCAGAAACATCATGCTACCCCTCAGTCTCTACTTCCTGCACCAACAAAGAGTGCCTCTCCTTCCCTTCTTGAGGCTACCCATATTGCCTCTGAAATCAACACCTCTCCTGGCCTCCTCAGCCCTCTCCTAGCTTCACTCACATGCCCTCCCTCTACCTCTGGGCACACTGCAGATCTGCCTACCTGATGCTTGGGCCAGCCTTACAAGACGGCAGCCCAGGCTACTGGCACACACAAGTTCAGGCTCAATCCAGGTCAATGCAGCCATGCTTCAGGGGGCCAAAAACATCCAGCTTCCACAAATGAGACAAGGATTCATGGACAGCAGTGCATCACACCAGTCCAGGTTTGGGATGCCTCTTCATCTATACATCCCAACCTTGCATTGAAGGCTGCTGTGTGAACAATCCAGGACTATTCCTTCCCCCTTGCAGGTACACCTTGCAAAATCATGCAACAAACCTCTGCTGAAGTAGCCCCTGCACCAACAACCACTGCCTGACATTGTGTCCTCAATGCTCAAGCCATCCATCCCACACCCGGCAACTGTTCCTGGTCCCCGAAGGCCTCCCCTGACCAGGAACCATATGCCCTGCCCCATCCCTGTCCCACATTGTTGCTTCCCTACCTTCTGCTGAGGCTTTCCAAGATCCTGTAGGTCTGCTGTTGGAAGCCAGGGTGGTCAAACTCGCCAACTGCAGGCCTGGTTTGGCCATCCACATGCAAGGGGGACTACCACCCTCGCAAGTCCATGTCCAGAAACATTGGAAAACTCACCAGTGCAGTAAAAAGAAAGAGGATCCCGGTGTGCCCTCCCCCCTGCTTCCTGTGTCAACATTACTTTCTACTTAAGAAGCTCCCCACTCACTGTCTACCCCAGGACTACTCCCACCCGCTGTCTACCCCAGGATGCCCCCCCCTGCTGTCTTACCTAGGACACATCAAACCCTCTGTCTACTTCACGCCTCCTCCTTCTTGCTGTCTACTCCAGGACACCCCTCCGCTCTATCTACCCTAGACTCTTCCTACCCACTGTCTACCCCTGAAGGGCCCCAACCTGCTGCCTACACCAGGAAGCTCCCAATCTGCTGTCTACCCAAGAACCCCTCCCACCTTTTATCTGCCACAGGATCCCTCCCACCCGCTGTCTACCTCATGATGCCTCTCACCCTTGTCTACCCAAGGATGCCTCCAAATCAGATCAGTGTTTAACCCAGAACTCCCCCAATGTTGTCTACCTTAGGATGCACCCCACCTGCTCTCTACACGATGACTCCCCCACCCGCTGTCTACCACAGGACACACAGCACCCTATGTTTACCCCAGGATTCCCCTCACCCCTATGTTCCCCAGAGCGCCACCCCATGCTCACCACCCCACCACTCCCACACTGCTTTCTAACACAGGACACCACACAACTTCTTTCTTCACCAGGACACGCCCCACTCGCTTTTAACCAGTACGTCCATCACATGTTGTCTATCCCAGGACTCCCCTCACCTGCTTTCTTCCCCAGAATGCCCCCATCTACTGTCTACCCCAGGACGCCCCACACCCAGTGTTTACCCCAGTCCTCCTCTCACTATCTTTCTTCACCAGAATGCCTTCCATCCTCAGTCTACCCCAGCATCCCTCCCGCCCACTATCCATACCAGTTCGCAATCCACCCGCTATCTACCTCAGGACTCCCCCACTGATTTATAGCCTAGTATGTACCCCCAACTGTGTACCCCATGATGACACCCCCTCGGGTGTCTGCCCAAGGATGCCTCCCACCTTCCATCTACCCTGGGATGCTTTTCACCCTGAGTTTATCCCAGGACCGTCCCACCCTCTGTCTATAGCAGAACCCCTTTCACCTTCTGCCTAACCCAAGAAGCCCCCCACCCTTTCTCTACCCCTGGAAGTCCC
>PVKS010030337.1:0-24492 GCA_004027875.1 Aplodontia rufa | reverse complement strand
ACTCGTATCTAAGTGCTCTGTTTCATTAGGCTTTGGAGTAGGACCTGGGACCTCTTTGGCGTAGGACCTGAGACCTCTTTGGAGTAGGACCTGGGACCTCTTTGGAGTAGGACCTGGGATCTCTCTGTCATTCACTCGTATCTAAGTGCTCTGTTTCATTAGGCTTTGGAGTAGGACCTGGGATCTCTCCATCATTCACTTGTATCTAAGTGCTCTGTTTCATTAGGCTTTGGAGTAGGATGTGGGACCTTCTGAACACCTGCTCCTTCATCCACAGAGCTTGAGTCGCTGCACCACCAGAAAAGGGCACAGGACCCCTGCTGACCACCCTGGACCTCCCTCCTCGCCCTGGCCAAGGCAAGGAAGTCCAGCGCTGCCTCAGAAGCCAGGAGCTGCCCTCGGCCCTTCTGATGTCACCTGTCCACCAAAGCTAGCCGAGGCAGTTCTGTAATTGGCCACCAAGTTACCGCCTCTGTGTGTATCCAGAGCGAGCTTCGGAGAGCTTAGGAACCCTGCCTGAGGCCAGCACCCCACAGGAGCCCAGCTTGCTGGCCACCCAGCTGCTCCCCGTCCCTGCCTCTGCACTGCTCCCCACCAAGATTTCAGAACAGCACACGGCAACTCAGAGACGTTTTTTGGTGTTACTGAGGGCTGGGGGAAGCAGTGTGTTAAATAACAGGCAAAAAATAAATCGCTTGGGAGAAGCAGGACCCGCAACAGCTGGCTCACACAGCCATGGCGCCTAAGAAGCCCCGTTCTCTGCCATTGGCACACTGGTGTGCCAGGAAGCCAGGCGCATGTTAGCCTTGGTCTGAAGGCCTAGCAACTAGGTGCCAATGGTGTAAGTCCCACTCCAAGCCCAGCGGCTGAGAACCATCTGTTTCCAAGCTCTAATCACAGTCTGTATTTGGTGACATCCAAGCTTGTCTCTCCAGCTTCAGATTTGAATGCTCCAATCACCATGCTGGAGTGTGTCCCACTCAGACCGTCCCCTCCTGCCCCCACACTCAGCTCGTCACCATCAGGACTCCCAGCCATACGGCATGCTTGACCTGGAGTCAGCCACACCTCTCCTCTCCTCTCCTTCCTCCCGCTAAGGTCTCCACTCTACTTCCAAAACGGACCTCCAGTCTATCCGCGCCTCCCCGCTTCACTCTTGCAGCCTCTGAAGGTCATGTACGGCGTCCAACCTTGGTGCACAGGGGAATAGTGGTTTCCCATCTCATCTGAAGTCGGGCACACCTGAGTGGCTCATTTGGCCAATAGCACGGGAGAGGAAATGACTTCTGTCGCTTCTGTCTGGGAATCCTAATACACTCGCCTCTTTCCTCCTCCTGCTACAGAGATTAGAATCCTGCCCAAAGGGGGTCCTGCCACCTGGGTCCCTAGTGCTTAAGACAGCAGAGCCCTTCTGCCAACGCAGGAAAGGGATAACAGTTGCTGAGTTACGCTGTTGAGATTGGGGGCTGTTTGTTATTGTGGCACAACCCACCCATCCTGACTGAGACACTACCACACTCCGAGTCAGCCCAATCCCCTCCCCAGAGCAGGCAGGTCTCACCTCTGTCCTGCTCATTCAGCCCCTCCCTCTGCCCTCGCTGGCCCAAGGCGCTGGCCCTCCACACCTCAGGCTCTGCCATGAGCTGCTCCTTCCCTCTGGAACACAGCCCAGTGCCACACAGCTGGTGCTCATCCCAGCTGACAGGCGCCTGCTCCATAGCCCCCAACCACCTCTCCAGCTGGCTTCCCGGCCACCCTGGCTATCACGTGACTCATGCTGAATCACCATCTGTGAGCCCCTGGGGGCTGTGCCAGGCCTCTGGACACTGTCTGATTTGGGGGAGTGGCTGGGCATGGGCACTGTGAAGGGCAATGCCAGGCGATGGAGGTGGGGCCAGGAACGCACTGCAGCTCCCTCCAGGCTGCAGGCCAGCTTCCCCCCAGGTTCCTCTCACCCTGCAGAAGCCACGGTGCCTGAGAGGCAGGGTTCTCACAGAGCCCAGCTGGGCTGTGACAGTGCCCCCCATGGGGGGAAGGAACTGAGGAGAGGGCAGCCCCCCTGTGGGACAGCAGCTGCTGCCGTCATGGGGAGGGTGCTGGGCCAGCTCTCCAGACAGTCCAAGGTCAAGGTGGGGCAGAGCAAGAGAGCTGGGCAGTGCTGGATTTCCTTCCACTCCGGACTGGGAAGGTGCTGGCCCGGAGGCCTTGGTCCCCCCACCCCTCCATGGACCCCCAACTCAGCACTGCTCAGGAGTTGCCCTCTCCCCAACAGTTCCCAGGGATAGAGGGTGGTCTCACCTCAGCTCATAGATAAGCCTCTGAGGTCTCACCCAAGGTCATGTGGTGAGAGGAATTAAAATCGAGTCCACCAGGTTCAGTGGGCACCCCCGAAACCCACCGCGAGGCCCAGCAGGGTAGCAGCCACACGCCTCCCTCCGCCTGCTCCATCCCCTGCCACCTCTTGAACTACCTCCCTTGCCTCCCTGAGGCTGCACCTCACCAGCCCAGCTCACCTCTGGACCCTACTGCTGGTCACGCTGGCTAAGCCACTGGGCCACTGCACTCACCCCATGGAGCACCCATCTAACAGGGTGGGCTGAGGACCCTGGGGACTCAGGGGAAGGGAAGGGAGCTGTGAGGGGCCCTGCACTGCCCAGGGGGCACAAGAACGTGGGCAAAGTGAAGGGCAGAGGTCTGGCTGGGGAGCGGTGCCACGGGTCCCCTAAGTAGAAGCCTCAGCTTCTGCACCCAGCCTGGGCTCTGGCAGGTCACTGACACTGGGGTTGCTGGGCTCCCTTCCCTCACAGGGTCTTCCTCGCTGGCAAATGGCGGGGAGGCCTGTGTCCTGCGTCTATGGGAACATCGACTTTCTCTTCCGAAGTCGGAATGGCTGGAGTGCGCTCTTGGCCCTGGAGACCATGGCAGCTGTTCCTTCCTGCGGTGCGCAAGGCTGGAAGGGCGCCCACCCATTCTGAAGATGCTCAGGCAGACAGAGGCTCAGACAGGCCATGCCCAGCGCCAGCCAGTGCCCTCTTGCGGCTGGAGGGGACGCGACCTTTCCCCGCTGCTGTCTAGACTTGCTCCCATCCAGGTACTAACCTGCCGGCCCTGCTGAGCTGTATCTATGCTTCCTAAACCAGCACTTCCCCTGTTTAATAGGGGTACTTTAAGAACTCATTCCGGGGGCTGGAGTGGGGGTGCAGCAGTTACGACGCGGGTTCAAACCCCAGCACCACGTACACAACAAAGTATTGGAGAAATGAAAGCCTCTCTCTCTTTAAAAAAGAAAAGAAAAGAAAAGAAAGAAAGAAAAGAAGAAGAATTCACTCGTAACGTGCAGGCTATTGGTAGGCGTACTGGGACAGACGCTGTGGACCTGCAAGAGAAGGAGGGTGGCGGCACGCACCAAGTGGATTTGTGTTCTGTTTTTTTGGTGCTGGGGATTGAACCAGGGGTGCTCTACCACTGAGCCACATCCCCAGCCCTTTTTATTTTATTTTGAGACAGGGTCTTGCTTAGTGCCTGAGGCCAGCCTTGAACTTGTGATCCTCCTGCCTCAGCCTCCTGGATCCCTGGGATCACAGGTGTGGCCACCACGCCTGGCTTCCAAGTGTATTTGACCTCAAAGCTCAGGGACCAGTCGCCCAGACACCTCTCTGGTGGCCCCCCAATCAAAGCTGGGACCTGGAGTCAGATCGTCCCCACCACTACCCCTTCCTTCTGCTCCAGGGCTAGAGTTTGCAGGGAGTCTCTGGCCCAGGACTGAGAAGGCAGAGGGAACAGAGGCTGTCAGCCTCACGGCTTGGGTGAACAGACCCAGGGCTGATCAGAGGCAGGGCACCACACCCCTGTCACTGCACCCACCTCTCAGAGAGGTACGTGGCTGCTGTGTCCTGACTCACCCCACGGCACTGCTGTCCTGGGTCTCTGGTCTGAGCTCCAGCCTCTCCGGCCCCGCCTGGCCCTCCTTCTCCCTGCTCAGCACCATCCCCTGCAGGAAGCTCATCCCTGGCTGCAAGGCCTTCCTAGGATTTGGCTTGCTGTGGACATCCAGCAGCTTAGGGTCACCCACAGAGTGTCACCACACAAATGACATGATGCTTTTCCACCACCACTCAGAGCCTGCGGCGGACGGCCGAGTGGCCAGGCTGCCTCTTCCTCAAACATAGTTGTGTGCGGTGCTGGAGCGGTGGCTCAGAGGTTTCAGTGCTTGCCTGGCAAGCACAAGGACCTGGGTTCAAACCCCAGCACCACGTACACAACTGAGTGTTGGAGTAACTTAGGCCATGTGAAAAACTCAATAAAGTTGTTTCTCTCTTTCTCTTTCTCTCTCACTGTCCCTCCCTCTTTAAAAAAAAAAAAAAAAAAAAAAAAAATATATATATATATATATATATATATATATATATAGTTGTGTGCAGCAGAGAGGAGGGCGCTGAACTCTCAGTTACCTGCACAGGGGCCTGATCCCTAGGAGCCTCCTGAAATGCGTGATTAAAGGGCTCTGGGAGATGTGCCAGGCCAGGGAGGAGCTGGGACAGAGCTTCTTCCCTTGCTCAGGCCTCTCTGCCCTGAAACGTTTCTGTGGGCCCAGTGGTCCCATTGTCCTCTTTGCTGCTCACACCCTCTTCTCCTGGAACACCACCTGCTGTAGTTTGAGCCATACCTACTTCTTCTTTTTCCTTTGCATGTGTAGGTGCAGGAAAAGCCGGCGTTATCTAGGATAGGGCAGAGCCCAGCACCAAGGCCTCTGGATGCCTTGGAAGAGAAGCTGCCGGTAGGCCTGGGCAGGGCTGGGGTTGGTGCTGGGCTTCCCACCTGTGCCTACCTCCATAGGCTCCCGGGCACTGTGCCCACTGTTCCCCAGGACTGAGGGGTCTCCTTGGGGCAGGTCTGACATTGCTAAAGCTGGGAAAGTTCCAGAAACCGGAGACAGTGGTAGGTCTGTAAGTACTGCCTCCATTTTTACCTGAACACCTAGTGTGGGTGGAACCAGCGCCACCCTGCTGAGAGGCCAGGTGGCTGCACCCTGAGGCCAGTTCCCAGAGCCCCAGGCCCACCCAGGAAACAGCAGGCTCTGCCAGGGTGACTTCCACCCACAGTCAAACACCTGAGCCCTGCATGAAGGAATGGGAGTGACCTGCCGTCCATTCCCTGGTACACGCGGAGTCCCCTGGGAGCCTCATCCTACCCTCCCAGGGCTGGGGCAGGGTCCAGCCTGCCGTCTCTCACGGACACCTTAGAGCCCTCTTTTATAGTTCTTGACCATGAAAATCTTAAACTTCTCTAGTTCCCTCTGAGGTTATCTGGATCAAAAATGGCCTTCTAGGGGCCAGAGTGGTGGCTCAGCCACTAGAGTTCTTGCCTGGCATGTGTTGAGGACCCAGGTTCAAACCCTAGCACCACATGCGCAACTAAGTATCAGAGAAACAAAGGCCAATGAAAAACTAAACAAAGTTGATTCTCTCCCTCTCTCAAAAAAAAAAAAAAAAAAAGGCCTTCTAGAAAAATCACCCATTTTTGTAGTGTTGATGGCAATTGCCGATAGATTGCCTTCATGGAAAATACTGATTTATGAGCGTCCCTTTTGCGTGAGTGAATGGTACAGCTCTTGGGTGTGGGCACATGTTTTGTCCCATGTTGGATCCTCCCCAGCTCACTCCTGAGTCCCAGCCTCCATCCCGCTTCTGCCTGGCCTCTGGCCCTGTGCCTCTCCTGTCTGCTGAGGATGGGGGGGGGGGGTCTTGCACATTGTCCCCAGGGGCTGCCTCATCTGACCACGCCCAACCGTGGGCTGAGACCAGGGTCATGCCTATTGAGAGACACCCACCCTCTAGAGGTCACAGCCTCAGGGCCTGAGATGGCCACCGGGAAGCGGGTCTTGAGCCGTGGGCAGCAAGGTGAGGGAAACAGGCCCCAGGCCAGTGAGGGAGCTGAGCCCTGCAGAGCCTCTCTCTGTTCCCAAGGAACCCTCCTCTTCCTGTCCTCAGGTGCTGGGCCTCCTTGTCCCAAGTCCCCCTGTAGCTGAGCTGGCATTAATAGACTCCTGCCACTCCCATGTCTGCCATCCCGTAGCCACCTTCTGGAACAATCTGCGGCCGTCCTCCTCTACCTCGTTTCCCACCCCAGAGAGGGCTGGCACCAGGCCCCAGGGCGAGCCTCCTCCACTTCCCGGCCCTTGCCCCACCTCGGGTCTGGAGTGGCGCCTGGCCTCTCCACACAGTGCCCTCGTCCTCCTCGGCCGGCAAGTGCTCTGGAAACCTTCGAGTGGAACACTTTGAAAGCGGAGTAAACAGCAGCTTCCTCGCGCTCCTCAGCTTTTGTTCCTCAAGAGTCTGCCCTGGAGAGCCCCCTTCCCCTGGCTCCGGCCTTGGCCTTGACGGGAGGGGCCTGGCTGGGGCCTGGAGACAGAACAGTCAAGGGGCAGCTGGGCCCTCAGCTGGCGCCAAGCCGCACCCTCACCACTGTGCCTCCCGGCCACAGCCCTGTCGCCTCCCAGGGTGGCTCCCTCTGGGACTGTCCCAGCAGAGCCCTGGCTTCTCTTGTAGGACACGGGCTGGGCCTCCGGGAGGCTAGAACAATGCCAGGCCCCTTATCAGCAGCTACTCCATCCGCTGGCTCCTGGACTTCCCTTCTCAGAAGGCCAGGACCCTTATTTTAACACGAGGTGCATTCACTTCTGAGTCAGCTCTGATTGTGTGCAGACCCGGTAGCAGCAAGCCCTGCCCAAGGCCAAGCTCTCCTGCAGAAATAAAGAGCACCCGCCTCCAAGTACTCAGGAATGGGACTGGCTTCCTTCTGCCACCAGATGAGAGTGCTGGCGGCAGAGGCCCCCCGCATAGCTGAGTTCACCTAAGCCCAGAGAGGGCAAAGCCTGCTCAAAGCCACACAGCAAGGCCGGGGCTCCTGGGCCAGACCATTGCTTCTGTAATGCAACTCGAGAAGGACGTGGCAGGGAGGGACGCCCCAGGACGTGACTGCTATTCAGGGGTCTTTGTATCTGAGCCTCCATTCCTTTGAGAAGGGGTGCACATTCTTCCCCAGGGCTGAGGCCTCTGGCCCCCTGGGTGTCAGGGTGATTGGGCCCAGGGGCAGCTGTCAAGAACGCCAGGAGCTGGAACCTCGGTTGTGCCAAGAGCAGTGCTTACAGAGGAAGTGCTAAGTGGCTGGTGAATGACAAGAGCTGGCATGGGGCCCAGGTGCCCGGGCCATCTGAGACCCAGGGGGAGCGGCCTCCCAAGGCACTGACCCTTATTAACGGTGACACCCCGCTCCCTGCACTGGGGGCCCACCCCACCCCCACCCCATATTCTCATCCTACAGAACCAGGTGTGGGAGCAGTTCTGGGGTCAGCCCCTGGGCCAGCTGGGGCTGGGAGATAGGCCTGGTGAGGCTCGCACCCCGGGCACCAGTCCCTCGGGCTGACGCAAGCACTTTCAGCGTTTGGAGCCCTGCCCATGGGGGCGCTCAGCTGGCTCATCCAGCTCGGCCATCCTGTCACCGGCAAGAGCCGTCTGCCCACTCCAGCCCCATAAGTGCCTCCTTCAAGGGCCACATCGTGAAAGCCAGAAGCCCTGAACCCCCGCAGTCCTCGGCCGGGATGCAGGAACACCCGCCAGACTGTGATGGGAAGAAGGCCGCTGTGCTGTGTCCACAGTGCACCCCAGACAGCGATGAGCATTCCCCGTGTGGGGCCTTCCTTCTGCTGCCTCTGTGTTGGGGTAAAGGTAGAAGCCCAACAGGAGTCTGCATGGCCACGTGAAGGGATCAGAGACCCAGAAACCTGGGCTCTGACCCAGGGGCTCCAAGCTGTTGAGAATCCCCAAACCCAAGGTTCTCTAACACTGAGCCACACCCCAGCCAGCCCTTTAAGCTGCACTTTTTGACAAGGTCTCACCAAGCTGCCCAGGCTGGCCTCCAACTTGAGATCCTCCTGCCTCAGCCTCCCAAATAGCTAGGATTAGAGGTCTGTGCCACCACACCTGACTGTAACACCATAGTGACAGAGAGAGAGAGAGAGAGAGAGAGATTTAGTTTTTCACATGGCTTTCATTATTCCAACACTCAGTTTTGAATGTGGTGCTGGGGTTTGAACCTGCATCCTCGCACATGTCAGGCAAGAGCCGTAACCGCTGAGCCACTGCTCCAGCCCCTGTATTGTCTGTTTTGATTTTTTCATCAAAATGATTTTAAAGCTTAGAAACATTGCCGAAGTATGGGCTGGGACGCAGCTGAGTGTTCAGCGTCGCCTGGCACGCGCAAGGCCTTGGGTTCAATCCCCAACAATGCCAGAAGGAAAAGAAAAGGCAGGAACAGCAAGAAGAACTGCTCTGTGGCCTTTCCCAGACTCGGCCTCCTCGTTCCACACGACCACAGCCCGGGCTGCAAGACCTGGTTGGGAGCCTGGGACCATCCACATCCTCCCGGCCCCGTTCTGCCCGATGGGTCCCACTGAGGTTCTGATGCAAGATCCAGGCCAGGTTCCCACGTTGTGCCAAATCGTCCTGTGTCCTCAGCCTCTGCCCCTGGGACGGTTCCCTGACCTCTGGCTTTCTCGATTGTGACACTTCTGAAGGTCGTGGGGCTATGAAGCTGTGTCTGCTGGTGGTGGGGTGTCTTTGGGGCAGGAGCACGCAGGATAGATAGGACGAACTTCTCAGAGTGTGGCGGAGTTGGGAGCTGCCAGCTGCTCCTGGTGGCATCCCCTCTGGTCACTTGGAAGAGGTGGCGCCCGCTGGTCGAGCCCTGGGCCAGGGCTGTGCCCCTCTCTGCTTAGTAACCATCGGGTGAGGACAGAGCTGTGGGTGCCGTGGCTGCAGCAGCTGGCACTGTGACATCAGCCGAGGGCTGGCTTTCCATTTCTACCCCTTCCACATTTACCCCTGGAGTTCTAAGGTGAGAGGAGCTTGCCGTCCACTCTTGTTCCTGTTGGACTCTCTGTCACGGTGAGGGGTAGCGTCTGGCTCTGAGGGCTGAAATCCAGTCCAGTCCCTTTGGAGAAGTTCCCGCGACCTGCAGTAGTGCCCCCAAGTCGCTAAGCTCACTTTCGCATTCCATGCACCTGCAAGAATCAGCCCTGCCCCTGGAGGTCCGCTGCCTCTCTTTAGAGAAGGGACTTCAGGGACGTGGAGACTTAGCGGGGAGTTAGCGCACCCAGGGACAGGAGCTCCCTGTTTCCCGTGCCTCCCTCAGGACGCAGCTAGCAATCTACCCTCCATGCCCTTGGGGGTCTGGGTCCAGGACACCCCAGAGACAAGGACCCCAGACACCGGGTGGAAATGGCGTGGTTTCTGCATGTGGCCTCCGTGATCCTCCAGATCTGGAGGCTCTGGGCCTCCAGATGACAGCCTCCTGATGCGTGGAATGCCACTTCAACAGCTGCCGCTGCTTCCTGGGAGAGTGCCCTGTAGTGCAGGTGCAGCCGCTGCAGGCCCCAGTACATGCCTACGAGACGCTGCGGGCTGGGGAGCCTGAGGGCCAAGGTGCAGCCGCAGCAGGGCCACACTAGTTCACTCACATGGATTCAGTCGAGCCCTCGGCAAGCAGAAAGAACCTTCTGGAAATTTTCCCGGAATAGTTCCAGCCATGGTTGGATGAACCACGGATGCTGAACCTGGGGATGTGCCCCCCCAGGCCAGCTGTACCTGTCTCCAGCCCCCAGGTGGAGGGACCCAGGTGGTGAGGCTGCAATGATGCATTTCACCAACAGGTGGCAGCGTGTGCATGGGTGCCCTGGCTCAGGTCTTGAAACCTGTGCAGGAGCGACTGGAATTACTTATCCCCTGGTGTCCCCGACCCTGATTCCTGGCAGAGGACCGTGTTCCGTCTTAGAAGTGCCACATGATGGCACCTACCTGCCCTTCCAAGATGCGTGTTTGGCCACACCCCATCTATTCCCACCTCACACCAGCACCCTAGTGTCCGGTGGGGAATTATCTGGAAGACCAAAAGGGTCTTCTGAGTCTCCTGCTTCCAACACACCCTTTGCCGTTCCCAGCAACCAGCTCAGACAGTTGGACTTGCTGCCCTGGGACTGCAGCGAGAAGGTCACTCAACCCAGGGATCACACCCGGGCCAGACCAAGGAGCTGGACCCCTGTTCATGCCCACCCCTCCTCAGCTAGGAGCTTCTGGTTCCTAGCTGAGCTAAGACTCACGCCTTCCCCTGCCCCGAGGCAGCCAGGGACGTTAGCCTGGGTCAGGTAAAGAATTCTCCTCTCCCCTCCTCAGGAAGACCAACATGGCCCCTAACCTGGAGAATAGACTCTTTGACCAAAAGGGAAGAAGTTTAAGAGCCTGGCACAGTGATGCACACCTGTAATCCCACCTTCTCAGGAGGCTCAGGCAGGAGGATCGAGACCAGCCTCGGCAACTTAGTGAGGGCCCTGTCTGAAAATATTTAAAAAACAGGCTGAGGATTGGTTCAGTGGTTAAGTGCCCCTGATACCAAAAAAAAAAAAAAAAAAAAAAAGGAAAAAAGAGGAGGAGGAGAGGGAAAGGGAGAAGGAGAAAAGAAGCTCACATGATTTGCTGGCCCCAGCCAAAGGCCACCCAGGTAAGAACATGGGAGGCCCAGGCTCTGCTGCCAAGGCTGGGCCTCTGCGTGGGAAGGAGTGCAGAGGAATTTCGAGTGGTCCTTCAGGAGGAACTGTGGAGCCTGCTGCTCCCCTAGCCAGTCCCACTTGTGTGCCCGGCATGCTGGTCCTGCCCCTGCTTAAGGACACGTGCCCAGGCTATTGGCCCCGAGCGACCAGGCTCCGCTCTCTCTGTGGCAGGGAGCAGACTGCTGGATCTGCCAAGGCTGCGAGAGCCTGTGCATCTCAGCCTCCACCTCTGTAAACTGACTGAGAATCAACGTGTGTCAAGCCTTTAGCGCTGCAAGCAGGTCCCCAATCTCTGTCACCCCACCAGGCCACCAAATAGAGTGACACTAAGCAGCCTGCTGAAGCCCTGGCTGGCCTTCTGCGGCGTGCACCTGCCAGAGGAAAGCGTCCAAGGGCATCCACGGCTGGCACGTGGTGAGGAGCCCCGCCAAACTCGGGGACTGTTGGAAGTTGGTTTCTGATTGCAGGCTGGGGCTGGGGCTGGGTGCACAGGTCTCACACCTGCTGGGCAAGTGTGCCACCCACTGAGCCGCACCCCCAGGTCTCGCTAAGGTTGCCAGGCCGGGCTGCAGATCGCCATCCACCTGCCTCCGCCTCTCGGGTGCTGGCATGAGCCAGGGCTCCACAGTGCCCATCCTGAAACTCGTTTTCAAAACAACTTTTGTAATTCTCTGGAAGTTGACCTAAGTGCAAAGACCAGATGAAGAAATATTTACCCAAAATGTTGACTAAACTCACTGAGAAGAGCTGAGGTATTTAACCCAGAGCCCCGGCCCTGCCTGCCCGCTCCCCTGCAGGCTGGCGCGGCTCCTAGCCAGCGTGCTCCCACAGGGAAGCGCTCCTCCCCGGCCCAGGAAGGCAGGGTGCGGGTGCCTGGGCCCAGCCCCTGGGGCCAGCATTCCTGCAGGAGGGCACGGCGGGAGAAGCGCACCCCGTCCCTGCCGCCACAACAGAGCTGGGGCTGAGGGAAGCCAGTGGGACCCGGCCGGACGCGCCAGCGCGGTGTCCTGCCCTGCTCCTCCCTGCGGTGCAAGCTTCCATGGAAGGAGACAGAAGGAAGCTCAGGATGAGAACCCGCAGGCTCTTCATGGAGGGAGCAGTGAGGCTGCCCGGGCACGGGAGCAGCTGCAACAGAGCCAGGGCCCCCGCCCCACCCAGGAACAATTTTACCAAGTTCATGCAACCTTGCCCTCATCATCCCCAGGTCACACAGACCCTGTGCCTGTCCTCAACGCAGCACAAGTTCCCCACAGGAGACACCGACTCACAGGTCCCAAGACCCCAGCGACGCCCTTGCCTCCACAGTGGCCCTCAGGTTCACTGGACACTCAGCTGACCACGAGTGCTACAGGAGCATGGGTGGAGTCACTGTGAAGAGGCCACCTCCCCAGCACCGACCTCGGGACCCCACTGCAGAGCCACAGAGCCCATGGGGCCATGGCGTCACTTATGGACAGGGTGGAGGGGCTTAGGACCCACACCTGCTGTGCCACGTTGTTTCTCACGCTGAGTGTCCAACAAAGCTATACGATAGCTCAAAACCCGAGAGAACGCGCCACAGGGCAGGGAGCACAGGAACCAGAAACCGCCCGTGAACACAAGCAGGCGTCACCACGTCGCGCAGACGTCAGGAGGCCTGTACGAATGCACTCCAGAGGCAGTGGGGACAGATTGAGAAGGGCAGCAACGCATGGGGATTCCCTTGCCAAACAGCAAGGACCTTGAACCAGCTACGAGGTGTGCAATGGAAAATTCACAGGAGATCTGGGCATGGTGCCGCCGCCTGTGATCCGGCTACTTGGGAAGCCAAAACAGGAAGATCACAGGTCAGCCCAGGCAACCTAGCCAGGTCCTGTCTCAAAATTAAATGATAGTAATAAAAATAAAAAATTTTTTTAAAAATGATAGTAATAATAATGGGCGGGGGATGTAGCTCAGTGATAGCCCCTGGGTTCAATCTCCAGTATCTCAAAAAAAATTTTGTTTATTTTTATATTTACTTTTTTTTTTTTTTAACCAGGGATTGAACCCAGAGGCACTAAGCCACTGAGCTGAGGCTGGCTTTGAACTTGCAATCCTCCTGCCTCAGCCTCCCAAGTTGCTGGAATCACAGGTGTGCAGCACAGCAGCAGCTAAAATGTGTTGTTTTTAAATCATGGAGGAGCTCAATAATAGATTGGAACAAGCCGAAGAGAGAATTAGCAAACTTGAAGCTACAGTATGCAGCCCAAATGACCAAAAAAATAGATGGGGAAAAGGGAACAGAGACTCAGAGAGCTCTGGCGCAGCACATACCTAACAGAGGTCTCGCTAAGTTGCTGAGGCTGGCTTTGAACTTGTAATCCTCCTGCCTCAGCCTCCTGTCTCAAAATAAAAAAAAAGAAAAAATGACTTGGGATGCAACTCAGTGGTTAGAAGGACAGAGATAATGCGGACTCTGTTCTTTGGCCACAACAGAATAAAACGAGGAATCAGTAACAGAAACGAACATGGGAAGACCCCAAATACACAGAAATGAAACAGCTCACTCCTAACCACCAATGAGTCAAAGAAAAGGTCAAGAGGGAAATTAGAAGACACTTTGAGGTGAATGGAAAGGAAGGCATCCCATGTCAAAACACAGGGTGCAGCCAAAGCCGTGCCCAGAGGGACATGTATAGCTCTAGCTGCCTGCGGAGAAGGAGAAGATCTCAAGTCTTCCACTTGGAAATCTAAACTTCTGCCTTAAGACCCTGGAAACAGAACACAAACTAATCCTGAAGCAAAAGAAAGCAAATAAAAAAGGTTGAATGGAGATTGCTAAAATAAAGAATAGAAAACAAGGGGGCTGGGGTGGTGGCTCAGAGGTACGGCATTTGCCTGGCATTCACAAGGATGCAAGTGTCGAGGCAACAAAAACCAGATGAAAAACTAAATAAAATTGATTCTCTCACTATCCCTCTCTCTCTGAATTTTTTTATTAAAAAAAAGAATAGAAAATAAAATTTGAGAAAAAGCAGTGAAACCACAAGCCAGCTTCTTGGGGCCAGAACTGACACGAATGTTCCATGGACTCTCTGATACGTAGACAAGGACGCCCAGAGCCCAACCCGATGAGGACTTGGGGTGCGGAGAACGTGCGAGCCAACGTCCACTGTGAATACAGACGCAGTAATCCCAGCTCAGCAGCAAGGGGAAGGTGCCCCTGCCCCGCGCAGGGCTTGCCCTGCTCAGCCCGGCACGTTGACACCCAGTGCCAGAGAAAGGGTTCATCAAGCCAGCAAGAGAAGCAATGAAGGGGACCCAACCCTGGGCTGGGCACACCCAAGCAGCCGAGCACTTGCCCAGCATGCAGGGACCCCGGGTTCCATCCAGTCCCACAGAAACAAGACAAAAGAACACACAGAAAGAGGGAGAACGTGGCTGCCAGAAGCTGGCTGTGAACATGAGATCCTCCTGCCTCAGCCTCCCGATGGCCTCGACTGTTCCCATGTGTGGTTCTGTGGTGTCAGCCCTTGTGAGTGGCATCTGCAGAACTTTCTCATTTGCAGAATGTGATCTCTCTCCTTTTCTCTCTCTCCCTGTCAGGTAGAGCCAGGCCCAGGCAATGCCATTTGGAAACAGCCTCCATGTTAGAATGGGTTTCCTCATGGTCACTCTGACAACCTGCCACCATCACAAAGAAACCCCACACGCTCCATCATCATGAGGGCTCTTCCTTGACAACTCTCTAGCAACAGCCGAATCCGCCACCCTCCCACACCCCCGACCTCTACCCCGGGCTGTAAGCAGAAGATAGGTCCCAGCCTCCACTGGGCCCCATCCAGCTTTCTCCCCAACAAACCTGTGTTACCCAGGATCAGAACAGGGACTTTTAGACCTGGACCAGGGGTCTACGAAATGGCTGGGAGGAAGCGAGATCACATGACACAGCCCGACCAGGGTGTGGCCCAGCAAGCAGGGACCTCAGAGTGCACTTGTGTTGCCTCCAGGAGGCCACCAGGCCCGGCCTCCCTTGCTCCTCTGGGAGGGAACCCACCCCACTCAGTTCCCTGTCCCATGTGACTTCTTTGTACTGGGTCCCATCCTCACCCTTCCCCCTCACCCTCTTTCAACAAACACATGGTCAGAGGTGGGTGAGGAAGACAGGATTCAGTCCCATGGGGGTGGACTCCAAGGCGGTTCTGAAGCACACATAAGCACTGGAAATCTGTGGGTGTTTATCTGCAGCCTGACGTGATCCTGCCCTTCACTCGGATTGGAGGAGCTCTGGAGTTCAATCTACACGACTGTCTGGAATAAGATGGGGCAGCTATTGGAAAGGGTTAGTTGGTTACAGGAAGTGGGTGGCGCTTACAGCTCTAAGGAGCCCTGTGCTGGGGAGTTTTAAACATGGCTTCCTCCGGGCCTCAGGCTTCCCTGACTTAAGATGGTTGCAAACTTGTTCCAGTGGATGTGCTTAGTACTGTCTTACTTTGATGCAAAAGAGCACCTGGTCTCACACTTCCTACCTCCGCTCCCAGGGCTGTCCTGCCTCCTGCTCGGCTGTCCCAGGCTTCCCTAGCCAGAAAGCACATGCAATTCAGACCCACCACTAGCACCACACCACTACCTCCAGCCCCACTCCTGACAGCCTGTCTTCTCCTCCCCTACCGCCGGCTGCCGTCCCCACCTCACCTACCGCCGGCTGCCGTCTCCACCTCACCTCGAGGACAGCTCTAACCAAGGCCACCAAGGTGAAAGTCGCCCGAGCCAGCAGCTGCTTCTCGCCCTCCACCTGCCTGAGCCCTGGGCAGCACTGGACATAGCTGGCCTTCCTGCGGTCCTCCGGTGCTCACCCTGATGGCCTCATCCAGCACAGGGCTTGGCTGCGACCTCAGCCTGGACGTCCCGTTTGACAGCTGTCCATGGATGCCTACCGGGCATCCTTCACATGGCCAGAGCAGAACTCGACCTTCCAGCGGCTTCTCCAGCTCAGGAGCTGTTAAGGCCCAAGTGCTCCGGCTGTTTACTCGGATGGTGAAGTAGTTTCTAACAGAGAGAAAGGCGCAGATCAGCAAAAGCTTCCCTTTTACCGCCGCTGTCGGAATCACTGGCAGTCAGCTCCGACGTGGGGCCCAGAGCCCCATTCCTGTTCCTGCGTGTGTTCCCGGGAGGACGTGGCCGTGACAACCATGGGACAGCCATCAAGTTGGGCCATCACTGCACACCAGTGGCCTTCACAGATCGCCCATCCCATCCAGTGCAGGCACAGGCCAGGCCAGTCCTGGGCGCCTTAGCTTCCTCTCACTGAACGGTTCTTTCCTGTCCTTTGTGACTGTGGCACTTTTGGAGAGACCAGCTCAGGTCACCGTCCATCTGAATCTGACACTTCCTTGTGATTTATGCGACTTGCTGAGCAGCGGATTGCACCACTAGAGGTGTCACCTGCCTTCTGTCACCTCTACCTGCCCACTCTCCCTGCTGCCAAGGTAGCTAATAAGGTGCTGTATTAATCATAGCAAGTGAGTGCCTTGTGGCTCAAGCTTTGAAGCTGTGTCTGCATCTGTTCCTGGGTTCTCATGGCCAGGGACTTTCACTCTTCTCCACGTCGGCTTGGAGGCTCAGGGAAGCCGTGCTCCAGAGCGCCTTTGAACCGCTTCTTCCACTGCACCCTGACGGGCGTGCTGGGGCTGCTTGGTGGTCAGATGGGCCCCCTCCCGCCAGCAGCAGACCACTTTCCCAAGTCCACTCTCAGCCAAATGACCAGGTGGGAGGGATCCCCCAGGGGAGCCTGAGCCTCAGCCAGTGGGTGCTGAGGACACAGGCCTGGGCCTTCCAGGAGCAGAGTGTCCTCTCTTTCCACAGGAGCTCTGGTTGGAGAAGCCTCTGGAAGCCACAATGCCAACACGAACGGCTTGGACCATGGCGCCATTACTGCTGCCACACGGGAAGTCAGCCTGCAGCCAATCAGGAACTGAAGTGGGAGCGGAGGCTGGGGGTTACGGCGCCCGCCTGGCATGCGCGAGGACACGGGTTCAAACCCCAGCACCACGTACGCACCCACAAGTCAGAGCAATGAGGGCCACATGACAAACTAAATGAAGTGGATGCGGTGGCTCAGTGGTTACAGGGCTTGCCCGGCATGAGCGAGTACACGAGTTCGAACCCCAGCACCACGTACACAATGAAGTCTTGAAGCAAAAAAAGCCATTTGAAAAACTTAGTAAAACTTGATTCTCTCTTTCTCTCTCTCTCTCTCTCTCTCTCTCACTGTCCCTCTCTCTTAAATAAAAGAACACAGGTGGAAGGGACTGAGCATTTTGGGGAACGGCAGCAGAGCTCTGTTGACGCTTGGATCAGTCAGTGTCTGTGCTGAGATGCGACCTTCTACTTTTAAGCCAGGATGGCGGGCTTCTGTTGCTTGCAATCAAAGGACCTGCAAGCTCTACACTCCCCAAACCAGCTGAGGAAGTCAACTGCCTGGACAAGAAGAGCATGGATTTCTAACAAGTTCCGGTCTCCCTGCAGGCCTGAGAGCTCCTGGGACAACCTCGCGGTGTTGCCTTCTGAGTGGCTTGGGCCCCAGGGACTGCTGAGCATCCCCGGCTGTGTGTGAGGGCTGAGTCCCCAGCACCAAGCGCAGCATGCAAGGCCCACGTGAGGAATGCACGGATCACCCCAGGCTCCCTACCCCTGCCCTGAAACCTACGCTTGCAGGACACTGGGTTCTCCTGAAGGTGGTGGGGACGGGGCCTCCCGGCAGGATGTGGAATTCAGCCTGCATGAGAAGGATAGAAAAACAAACTTCCTCCCTCCTCCTTCTTTCATTGTATAAACAGCAAGAAGGACTCAGGATTAGTTAGATCTGCATCTAGGCCATGTCAGGGCTCTGTGTTGCTTCTTTGTGCTTCTCCTGTCTTGCCCTTCTTGGGAGTAAAATGGCTGCCATGGCTCCACCATCACATCTCTGCCTAGGATGTCACAAAGCAGGAAGAAGAGGCATTTCTTCCCATCTGTCTCTTTTAACCAGGATGGAAATGTTTCCCAGAAAGTCCCCCATGCTGCTGCCTAAGCAGACTTCTGTCAGGACTGGTTGACAGAGTCCAGAATGTGCCCCGCCGCAAAGCGTTGACCAGCAAGTGTGGATGGTTGGTGTAGCAGTGGGCCTCTCCGGTCTGGAGCACAGAATCAGCTCTCGGTATACACGCAACCTGGACAAGATCTGGCTTCCGTGAGCAAGAAAGAAAGGGAGGGCTGGAGCGGTGGCTCGGTGGTTACAGTGATTGCCTGGCATTTGGAAGTACATGGGTTCAAACCCCAGCACCCACGTACACAACTAAGTGTCAGAGAAAAGAAAGCCATGTGAAAAACTCAATAAAAATTGATTCTCTTTGTCTCTGTCTCTCACTCTCTCACTGTCCTTCTCTCTTTAAAATAAATAAATAAATAATAGAAAATAAAAAAGAAAAAGAAGGAAAGGGAATGGCAGTCAGCTGGCCGGCAGCCACAGTTACCCCAGTAACCACTCACCTGTAATCAACTAACCCTTTCCAGTACCCACCCCATTTTATATTACCCAATTGCATAAATTGTACCCCAGAGCATCCAATCCCAGTGAAGGGCAGCATGTTAGAAATAAGATGATTAAAACTCCTGAGGTGCTGTAGGAAAATCAAACACTTGCCCAGAAGTGGGTGAGCAAGACACACTTTACTTCTGCAGAAGTTGCACTCACAGAGGGATCCGATGAGCAAGCACACTTAGGCAGGCTAGCCACCTCCTTATATCTCCAACCTGATGCAATCTCACCTTCACTCTGATTGGAGGAGCTCAGGGGTACAATTTGTACGATTAGCTAATATAAATTTGGGGTGGGTACAAAAAAGAGCAATTGTAATGGGATATCCGCTAAGGAGTTTAAAAACTGATTATCTCTAACTCCATGGTTCCAGACCTAAGACAGCTTCCTTTTGTACGTGAACCTTAAGGCTACACTCTGAAAATGGACCGTCAGACTTCTCACAAATCCCCCTTTTTCTTTTTATACCTTTGGTACCATTTTCATTATACCCTTTGATATTGTCATGTATCCTAGATATATTAACTTTTTGGGGTGGAAATCAGCCATGGTAATGAGTTCTCTCCTCTTTAGAAGTTTGGACAGCCGTCCAATTGATCAGGAGCACTTGGTAAGTTCCTCTTCAGCTCAGTTGATTCTTGGCTGCTTTCTGGATCTTGTTTAAAATTAGGTCTCCAGGCTGGAAGTGGTGAATTGCAAATTCTATAAGGGGGAACTCAGTAGCAGTTCATTTTAACCTTACAATTTTGGATTCAGAACACATTTGTGTATTAGGCATTCCTGTCTAGGAAGCTTTTCTTCATAGTTTCAGCCTTCATTACTTTTGGTGGGGCTGACACAAGTATATATCTTAAATTACACCAAAAGAACCACTGTCTTTTAGATGTCTATGATGGCTGTACTTTGGTTATAAGTCTCCAGCCAGGTGTTTCAGACCACCTGGTCAAAAATGACCTGGTTCTAATCTACTATTTAAGATTCAGCCGAGACTCTTCAGAGGGACCCTCCTGGGAACTCACAAGAAGCCCTTTATCTCTTCTATCTGCCAGGATGGGTCAGGGTCTCGCTGACCACATGTGGCTTCTCTGGGAAGCATTAGGAACATCTCCCTTTCCAATGACCCTCCTATTTGCAGCATGTATGCTGGTTGGCTTTCCTGTTCTCTAGGGTCCTCATGAATCCCCTGACCAGAAGTTTGGGTGACACTCACCAGAGGTGCAGGTCTTGTAGAGGTTCTCTGGGTCCTGGCTGACCTTAAAGGGCAATTGCCAAATATTGGCCACTTTTCCTATAACTTTCTCATATCTCCCTCTCCTTCTCTGTCTCTGTCTCTCTCTCTCTCTCTCTCCCCTTACTTAGATCTACATTTTGAAACAATCCTCATAAAATTTCTGAATTTTTCCAATTGCTCCTATTAATAAGATCAAATACTTTATGCTATTTATAGTACTTTAACTGAAACACAGCTGAAAACTTTCCTCATCTTTGCATATAGAATTACACCTGTTAGAATTTTAACCTGGCTTTTAGTGAAGTTTCATAAACAAAGAAATTTTATTTATTTATTTATTTTTCCATGGCTGAAGATCGAACTCGGGGCCTTGCGCATGCTAGGCAAGAGCTCTGCCACTGAGCTAAATCCCCAACACCTTATTTTATTTTTTAAAGCAATTTAAAAACTCTATTTTTTCATTTACCAATTTATAAGAGCACACTTAAACAACCCAAATGTCACCTACAGAATTCAAGCGAAGAGTATTTGAATTTATATTAGCTCTTTCAGCGTCCTTCTCTCTTAAAAAAAAAAAAAAAAGGAAAAACCCCACATTTTTACTCCTTTATGCTTATCCAATTTATTTTTTTAAGAGAGAGAAGGTGAGAGTGAGAGAGAGAGAATCATTTTTATTTATATTTTCTTCTGGCCTTTGTTTCTCTGACACTTATTTGTAGGTTGTGCTGGGGTTTGAACCCAGGTCCTCACACATGCCAGCCAAGCACTGTAAACACTGAACCACTGCTCCAGCCCCCTCTAGAGTAGAACTTTGATTCCACATCCTGCACCCCACCCAAGGTATGTATGGTCTTGATCACAAGAGTTGTAGCTTACAGTGTTAGTCTTTTAGGGAGGTTCCTATGTCCCTCCGCAAGCTACTTCCTCCATTTCCTGGGCTCCCCTCCTGGGCTACCAGTACTGTGGATCTGTAGTTTGCAGATTCACTTCATTTCCCACACACATCTCAGGTACACTCACACAACCTCTGTGATGTCTCGACCACCAAAGAAGTAATTCTCTCTCAAACCCCAAGATTTTCCTACCGTTGGTGCACCTGTGAAGTTACCTGGTCCCTGTGGTACCTGCTTGGACTCTCTCCCTGCATTGCTGATCCACCTCAGATCTTGGATCCTTTGTCAGTCTAAGAGCCCACAGTTCCCCTCTCCCTCTCTGAAGCCACCAAACCAGGACAGTGGGATGGTCCTCCTCTAAGGAGGAGGTGATCCCTGTAACCCCTCCAGATGATTGAGCCCCATGCTGGGTGCCAAATTGATAGAAATAAAATTATTAAAAATTCCAAGATGTCATAAGAAAATCAAACATGTACCCAGAAGTGGGTGAGCAAGACAGATTTTTACTTCTGCAGGAGGGTGCGCTCACAAAGGGGATCTGATGAGCAAGCACACTTGGGCACGGAGGAGTCTGCCTAATATCTCCAACCTGATGCAATCCTCCCTTCACTCTGATTGGAGGAGCTCAGGGGTACAATCTGTGTGATTGGCTAATATAAAATTAGGGTGGGAACAGAAAAGAGCTACGGGTGTAATCGTAATAGGATATCCAATAAGGAGCTGACCGAGGATGGCTTCCTTTTATATGTGAAGCTTGAGGCTTTCTGAAAATGCACCATCAGACTTCCTGTTTCTCACAAGCATTAGGTCAGGCTACAGGTCAATATCTACAGATTCCTGGCACGCAAGTGCCTGCTTCTGGATCCTCTTTGGGAGTGCACCTCCCATGGGAGTAACATCTTGCTCACCCTCCTCCAACCATGCATTTGTTTTTATCATATCCCCCAGTATTTCTAACACCACAATCATAACCTGATTACATGCAAAGACTCTATTTCCAAATAAGGTCCCCTCACATCTGTGTGGGACACCAACATGCCTGGGGGCATAACTCAACCCACAGTTGAGGAAGGACAAAGGGTCACTGCCACTCCTTGTGTGGGCTGCCCTGGCAGAGTCTGGCTGAGCTGGTAACAGGCGGAGTTCACACCAAAGCTCATTGGGGCTGCCCAGAAGTAGGGACTGGGGGACCTGGGGTGGGCCCTTGCTGCCCTACGCTGCACACTGTTCTGCACCCACACCCCAGGAGGGGACAAGCTCTTAGACCGAGCAGCTTCAGAATCTTGTGCTCCCTCTGTGGAGCTCCTGCATAGCAGCCTCAACATCCAAGCTGCCCCTTGGCTGGAAGCCATGGACCCACAGCTGAGGAGCTCCACTTAGTCCCAAGGGTTCATGTTTGGTGTGAGCTGTGAGACAGCTCTGTCCCCAACTTCATCACCCTTCCTGCTGGGCACATGGGGACATAGCTGTCCCAGCCTTCCCAGGGTCAGGTGTAGCCATGTGATGAAGCAGGAGGGCAGGAATGGTGGACGCCACTCCCCAGCCTGTCCCTACAACCTCCCTTGCCATGTCCCATTCTTTCTTGCAGTCCCTGCAGGCCAGATGCTGGGACCCAGGGAGGACTCAGAGCGACCTGCTGCCCAGAGCCTCACCCAGAGCCTAGCTGCCGTGTGCAGTGACCAGGTAAGAGAGAGGCTAGGAGCTGCTGGGTCACCCCGGCCGGGGCAGCCCTGGGGGTGCCACACCAGGTGCACCACCCAGCTCTCGGGCCATCTCAGGCTCTCAGGCACTCGGTTCTCCTGGTTCCTCCTCTTCTGACCAATGCCAACCACCTTTGCCCACAGCCAGAGTGGTTTCTAGGGGGCTGGTAAGGAGGGGAGAGGCCTGGGGTAACTGGTTTGCCTTCCGGCACTCACCCTGAATCAAGAGACAGGCAGGAAGCTCTTAAGACCATTGCTCAAGAGCAGAGGAGGCCTGGGGCAGGGCAGGGAGGCCACCACCCTGGCCACCGGGCCCTGCCTCAGCTTCCCTCCACCGCGTGGGTAGGTGGGACCAGGTGTGAAGCTCAGAGGCCCCCTGTGTGGAGGGAGCAGCATCTGGCCAGCACAGGTGGGGCCTGGAGGCAGCAGGCGAGCCCCTGCCGGGAAGAGGTTGGCCACAAGCCTGGAGGGCTCTCCAGGGTGCGGGCAAACACCGCCACACCCACGGCTCCCACACTCTGCCCCCCTGCCCCCGGGGCCTCCCTGCAGCTATAAGAGCAGCTCTCAGGGCACCCAGGCTGCGGGGGCCATGGCCAAGTCAATCCTGCTGCTGTGGCTGCTGCTGCCCACACTCTGTGTTCTTGGAACCAGTGAGTCCCCCACTTCCTCAGGGGCACCCACCACTTACTGGGCTCAGAGCCCAGCCATCCTCACTTAAAGACAAGTCAATGGAGGCCCAGAGAGGCCCCCAGGCTTTCCCAAGGTCACACAGTTGATGGGTACTGCTGTGTGGGGCCCAGGGCTGTCCGACTGGTCTCTTCGCCATGAATTCCAGCAGTCGAGAGTGAGGGTGGGTGAAGTCCAGGCACCAGACGCATCCTGGGGCCTGACTGAGGCTTCTCCGGCCTCAACTGCAGCTGTCTGGACCGCCTCACCCCTAGCCTGTGTCCAGGGCCCCAAGTTCTGGTGCCAAAGCCTGGAGCAAGCGCTGCAGTGCAGGGCCCTGGGACACTGCCTGCAGGAAGTCTGGGGACATGTGGGAGCAGTGAGTACCACCCACAAAGTACTGGGGGGTCTGGGAAGGAGGGTGTTGGGAGGGTCTGAGGGGATTGGAGCCCCAAGGGTGATGGGATTGGTGGATGGGATGAGGTAGGGTGGGGGCAGAATGGGATAATGTAGGATGGCTGGGATGGACAGGCAGATGGGATGGACTCATGTGATGGGTGGGGGGTGGATAGGTGGATAGACAGGCAGATGGGATGGATGGATGGATGGTTGGATACATGGAATGGATGGATGGGTGGATGGATGGATGGATGGGTGGATGAGTGAATGGATGGATGGATGGATACATGGAATGGATTGATGGGTGGATGGATGGATACATGGAATGGATGGATGGGTGGATGGATGGATGGATGAATGGGTAGATGAGTGAATGGATGGATGGATGGATGGATACATGGAATGGATGGATGGGTGGATGGATGGATGGATGAATGGGTAGATGAGTGAATGGATGGATGGATGGATGGATACATGGAATGGATGGATGGGTGGGTGGATGGATGGATGGGTGGGTGGATGGATGGATGGATGGGTGGTTACCTGCAATGGATGGATGGATGGATGGGTGGGTGGATGGGTGAATGGATGGATAGGTGGATGGATGGATACATGGGATGGATGTGATGGATGCAATGGGTGAATGGGTGGATGATGGGTGATGGAATAGATGGATGGGGTTGGGCAGGATGAGATGGGATAGTGGGAAGCTGCCTGTGCCTTCGAGGGCCTTGTCACCCTTTTCCTGGAGCCTTACTCCCTGGAGCTGGGCACTTCCCCACTCATGTGCCCCACCTTGGGAGTCCTCCCCAGGATGACCTGTGCCAGGAGTGTGAAGACATCATCCACATCTTCACAAAGATGACCAAGGAGAATGTTTTCCAGGTGATGAGGCCCAGATCCTAGATGAACAAGAGGTGGGGGGGGCAGGTGGGGGGTGAGTCCCGGGGCACCAAGCTCCTCCTGACCAGGCCCAGGCCATGGGACCAAGCTCAGCCACCCAGGTGCCCAGCTGCTTAACTCCTTGGGACACCCCATCCCAGTACCCTGGAGGAGGGGATCAGTCAGCTCTGGTGGTGACCACGTGTCAAGAGATGGAGCAGGGGCAGGTCTGGGAGAAGCAGCCTGACCGTCCCTCTCCCTCCTCCCAGAACACCACTCGGAAGTTCCTAGAGAGTGAATGTGATGTCTTCCCCTTGAAGCTGCTGGTGCCCCAGTGCCACCGAGCCCTGAATGACTACTTCCCCCTGGTCATCGACTACTTCCAGAGTCAGATCGTGAGCATCTGCTGTGCTCCACAGCCTGGGCCACCCCAGCCAGTCACCAACCCAGAGCACCCCAGCCAGATGCACACACAGCACCCCAGACACACACACACACAGAGAACTCCAGACACACACACAGACACACACACACACAGAACCCTAGACACACACATACACAGAACCCCAGACACACAC
>PVKS010030336.1:0-24487 GCA_004027875.1 Aplodontia rufa | reverse complement strand
TTTTAATTTTTATTTTTGAACAACCATACAAATTTTTAACAAAATAATATAAAATGTGTATAGTTTCTGGATACTAGATTTACCCCCAGGAGTGCCCCCCCCTCAATTTCCCACCCATATCCCTCCCTTCCCTTACCCAGAATATCTCTGAAAAAGTATTAGGCTGTATAACATTACACCTTATCTGGATTTACATTTTTAATGAACACAGTGTTCTAGATGGCTATTTATTTTCCTTCAACCCACTAAGGCATCATCCTAATAATCATTTTCATAGCTGGTTCAGAAACCAGCTACTCTCTAGAATAATATATTACACTTTCAATCACTGAAAGTAATTTTATTACATCTTATTGCTTTTAAAACTTTTTTTTATTGATTTTTACTCCAATTGTTGCAGTTTTATATGTGGATTCTTCTTACCATATTTCCCTGAATCTAAAATGCTTTTGTACTGAAACTTCAATCTTGAGTTGTAAAATGCCATTAATTAAAAAATGCATTGAGATTTCAGACACATTAAAATATAAAAAACTGTACAACTCAATGAAATTCAGCATTCATCTTTCATAGGAACTGTTAGGCTTCCTGAATCAGACACTTTTTTGGGGGGAAGAGTACCGAACCCAAGAGTGCTTTACCATGGAGCAATATCCGCAGGCTTAAAAAAAAAATTTTTTTTCCCTTATACTGGGTATTGAACCTGGGGATGCTTTACCACTCATCTATATCTTCAGTCCTCCTTGATTTTGAGACAGGGTCTTACTAAGTTGCTGTGGCTGGCCTCAAATTTACGATCCTCATGCCTCACTCTCTCGAGACACTGGGATTCCAAGGTGGGCATCCCACATTGGCTGAGACACTGATCAATCTGGAAAATTCTCAGCCACTATATTTTCAAATATTACCTCTGCCCCATTATTTTCTCTAAGACCCAATGAGAACTTCTCATTATATTCACATTTTAAAAGAGAATCAATTTTTATTTATTCATGTGAACCTTGTTTCTCCAACACTTAGTTGAATACGTAGTGCTGGGGTTTGAACTCAGCTCCTCACACATGCCAGCCAAGTGCTCCAACTTCTGAGTCACCACTCCAACCCCTTCATTTTATTTCTTTCTTAACTTCTACATTTTTCATCATTTAGCAGATATATTTTATCTAAGTGCTATCTAGAATATTTTTATCTTCTAATATTCTAAACTCTTTAGCTTTGCCCTGTCTGCTATTAAACTAATATACTAATTGATTTTATTATTCAATTTTTATAATTTATGTTACAGAAAATCTCCCCCACATCTAAATGACAGATCATACTTTCCTGTTCCCTGAACTTGTAGCAGTTTTCTCCCTTAGTTACCCTGTTTGAAGTGATTTTTTCTTTTATCCCCTAGTCTCCCTTAGTTCTCAATACTTCATAATCTTTTTTCTACACTCATTTTAGTGTAGGTCTAACAAGTTCAATAGCTCAAAAGTCCCAGGCTGGTATGTCTTAATTAGGAAAAAAAATTTGAGGAAATAATTGTGTTTGAGAACTTTGATAATTTTCTTTCACCAGAGAAGATTTATAACTGCCTTCTGTCAAGTGCGGGGACATAAAAAGCCTGGGTCCATCTTCACCCAAGGCTTGAGGTTTTCTAGACAGTCCAAATGACATGGTCAAATGGTATTCATGTCTTCATTAGGCCCAAATCACTAAGTTTCCCTGAAGTCATCTCCTATATCTATTTTCAGTTAAATCTCCATTTTTTCATCTCTTCTACTTCTCTACTGTCAATTTTGCTGTTATTATCCTATGTCAGCACAATATTTTCCTTTTACCTAGACTATTAATATAGTTTACCACAACCTTTGAGGACTTCCCAAGAGAGAAAACATCCAAGCTAATTTGCTTAGAATTCAACAGGCTCCATAATATGCTTCCTATTAAACATTTCTATCCATTTTCTATTTCTCATGTATGCTAGCCACTATATTTCATTGATATTTATTTTCATATATATTCCTTAAACTTTCTCCCCCACTTGGTTCTGTTTTCTGATCCTGAAATGTTCAAGTTCTAATATCCTCCTGTCCTCCTTAGTCCTCATTAATAAATACTTTTCCACCTGAGCCAGAAATGACCTTTTATATACCCCACAAAACTGTAAGTACTATGGGGTAGAAACTGGACACATTGTTTTGTGTACCTTCTTATCACCAAACCTCTGGCTCAACTTTTTACAGCTTATATTTTTTAAATTCTTGATATTATTAAGTACTGAGCTCAGTGTGGTAGAGCAAGCCTTAATCCCATCAAAATGGCAGACTCAGGCAGAAGGATTACAAGTTCAGGGCCACAGCAACTTAGTGAAAGCCTGTCTCATAAAATAAAGTGTTGTGAATGTAGTTTATTGGTAGAGCACCCCTGGGCTCAATCCCCAACATTATATGGAAAAAAAAGGAAAAGAAGAAATTCATGACAAATTAAGATAGCAGAGAGACTAGGGAACAACAACAACAACAAACCAAAAAAAAAAGTAAAAAGAAAAATCACTTCAAACAAGAAAACTAAGGGAGAAAACTGTTGCAATTTCATATGTCTAGTAAATAGCAGAGCAAGACTCCATGCTCTCAACTACTACTGTATCATGTGATGGTATTTTCATCTCTTTCCATACACTAACTCTGCAATAATAACGGAATTGTTTAAACAGGAAAAATCTCACTATAATATAAAGAATAAACATATGAAGCAGGGAGATCCTGAACTAGGATGGGCCCTAACTTACTGTGTCAATATCCATGTTTGCATGAATATGTAACAACGATTTCCTCCAATATGTAAGACTATGTCGAACAAATAAAAAAATCAAACAAAACAGATAAAAGAATAAACATCACAAAAGCATGGCTTCTAAAAAAACCAAATTCACTTTCATATGTAAAGTGATTTATGAAACAATTAAGAAAACCTCCATGTTACCATTACATACAAGTGCTAATGCTAACACCTAGTCATTAAATGCTTTGTAATAAAAAGTGGAAAGCCAATTCCACAGTCTAGGAAAGGCTGAAACTGTTCTTTAGGATTCTGTGATTCTATCTGTACAATAAAAGTACTATGTTTTGATGCTGGAGCAGTGGCTCAGTGGTGACGGCACTTGCCCAACATGCACAAGTACACGGGTTCAAACCCCAGCACCCACATACACAACTAAGGGTCAGAGCAATGAAAGCCATGTAAAAAAAAAAAACTCAATAAAAATTGACTCTCTCACTGTCCTCTCTTAAAAAAAGAAAAGAAAAAAAAGGACTATGTTTTGACAAACAATATTTCCCCTTGCTTTAAATATACCACCTAACACATTAACTCTCACCTTATATGCTACCAACTAAAATAACTTAAAATTTACCAAAGTAGACTTAGGTACAGGAGAGATTATATTGACTTTTTAATTTGCTCTCGATTCTAAAGTTCTTTTTTTTTTTTTTACTGCTTTTTTAAACCCATCAAAATAAAATCTGAGTTATATTCATGTGATAATTTCAATAAAATTCTATTGCAAAAAAGGAAACCTAGAAATGGCTGATCTTTCATATTAGTTTGACACGGTCTTACATGTTGGAAGGAACTGTTGTTACATACTCATGCATACATGGATGTTGATATAATGAGATAGTAAATTAAGGCCAATCCTAGACCAGAATCTCTACCCTGCTTCATCCATTCCCCAAACTCATGTCTCCTCTGTAATTCCACCAAACTATAGTTGAACATATACATGTAGAATAATTGCCGACATTTCTGAGTTTCTCTGCCTGCCTGTGTATAGCTAAGCTTCTAATGCCAATTGAGTATTCTCCATTGTGTTGATAATTCCCCTTGTCCCTCCCTCCCTCCCAAGAAATGGTTGATTTTAATTAAAAGTTTAGATACTGATTATATATTGGGAATTATGCTATGTATAGGAATGCAAAATAATAGTTTTTGCACAAAGACCTTGATAGAAGAGGTAATATATTAAATCAAATACACATTAAGATACAACAGAAGTAGTGATTAAATTCCTTGAGAAAAGCTCTTAGAAGTAATGCTTAGGCTGAAAAGACAATTAGAAAAAGGACAATAAAGAAGGCAAGTCAGGCCTGGCCGAATGACAGTAAAATTTCAAATATGCTCCCCAGAGCTATACGGTCAACAGTCTACACATAGCCACAGAAGCTCTCCTGTGTCAAAACAAAAACAAAAAATACATGCACAAAAATTAATTCTGAGACCACCTTAAACATTTTATACTACTATGAAAGTATAATATGAGAACAGAAATAATATAGAAATTTAAAACTATGCCAGAAAGGTACATAGAACCTCGATTTTTACGAAACTTGCAATCATAAAGAAGGTAAAGAAGGATAACTCGCTTTCCCAATCTCCCAGTTGAGATGATTCAGCAGGAATAGGGAGACCAACAGATTACCAAAACTTTGTACTTAAAGAAGGTTCAATGAAGAACTTACTCGGAAAGAATAAGGAGATAATCAGCTTTCACAGGCTGCAGTATCACAGGTTCTAATCCTGGTGTCATAGGCCCAATATCAATATGAGCTGCGACACCTGTGCCCTATGGCAATTAATAACAATGCCTCCACTAAAAAAAGTTTGATATTGTGATTTTGGCATTATCCTGGATGTAGCCTTCACATTTGATTCTCAATCTTTTTTTTTTTTTGGGGGGGTGGCGCACGGAGGGATGGTGGGAAGGATCTCACTATGTTGCCCAGGCTGGCTTCAAACTCTTAGCTCAAGCACGCCTCACCTCTGAAGAGTCTACAGATGCACACCACACAATGTCCAGTCCACTTTTACTCATTAATGTCATTTAGCCTCTTAAAACTCATTTGTACCTAAGATTCTAAAAAAACAGCAACAGAGAAGGTTTAAGATATGATAGATCAAACAATGGAAGCAATATTCCCAAAAAACTAGGACAGTAGGTTTGATGGGTTTATTTTTTTGCACTTCAGATTCTCTGCTTTGCTTTGTTTTACTTCATCTGGAGAAGCATGAGAAGAAAAGCAGTTAAGGAGAAAATTTTTATTTAACTGAAAAAACAGAAGGAAAGTACTATGTAAAGTTTTAAAAAAAAGAGCAGCAGTCAAAAACAAAGAAAATGACAAAGATGGTCTGGAAAATTGCTATAACAGACAAATAGAGACTATAAAGTTAAAATTCTCCTTTCTCTCCAAGCTCTTTCCCCACACCTGGTATTTATTTTTCAAAAGAAAAAATCAGGGGCTGGAGCAGTGGCTCAGCAGTTATGGCACCTGCCTGGCATGCGCAAGGATGGAGTTCAAACCCCAGTACCACATATACAAGGAAGAGTCTGAGCACCAAAAGGCACATGAAAAACTAAATAAAATTAATTCTCTCTTTCTCTCTTTCACTGTCCCTCTCTCCTTAAAAGAAAAAAAAAAGAAAAAAGAAAAAAGAAAGAAATCACATTTGTTCTTCAATCTGGACAAATCTGAACTGCAGACTGATGATACTTGAAAAAATCCAATGTTACCAAAAAAGAAGCAAAATTTTCAAAAATTTAAAAAGACACTTTGTAATGTAGTGGCCATTTTGTCTACCTTTTCCCATGATTTCTGGGACCCTAAATAGTTACAAGATTATTACACAAGAAATCTTCATTTCTAAGCTCAAGGAAAGGAGTATGGTGTTGATAGGGGACAGGCAGATGTGAATAGTGGGAACATGAGGTTAACAGAATAATTCTATAAAATGGGCCCATTGTGCTGACCCCCACATGCTTTTCCGAGAAACAATTTACCTGCAGCCCTGTCTGGTTTAAGTAGAAAGGATCTGTCACATTCTTAGCAAACTACTGCAGAAGAAATGCAGGTCCAAATTAATGTTGATAAGAAGAACACAAGTTACAAACCAAATCCCAGAATTCAAGGAAACAAGGATAATTCCCTCTAACCACAAAATCTCTTAAGAACAGATTTCAATTAGAACCAGTCAGTATGGGCCAAAGTAACCTAGAATGGTCATGACAGTGGGGACTTGAAAGTCTGATGTCCTCTGCTATCAGTCAAAAGTCAACCACTCTCCCTTGAGAATATCCCCCTTTCCTTTTTTCCACCCCTTCTAATAAACTCATGCCTATTAACTTTAAGTAACCTGTCCGAAACCTTTTGACTTGATTACAAGAATCGGGGGAGGGGGTGGAGTGAGTATGCATGAGTGCATGCTGCGGGAGGGTAGGGTTGTGCTGCCTCAGTTTCCTGAAAGGCCGATATTCAAATCTAAGTTTCTTTTCATTTCCTGAGAGTACTAAGGGAGCAAGGAATAATTATGGGTGGGCTAGAACACTGTTATTTGTTCTGTTTCATTTTTTAAAGTTGATTCTCTTGGGTTTCCAATGCAGATAATTATATTATTTACATAAAATTTTTCTTCCTTTCTCACCTTATGACACTTACTTAATTGTCCATGTTTTACAAAAGAGGCAGTACCAGCCATTATTATTCTTTGGTTCTGTTGCTGCTGTCTTCTGAGATGGGGTCCTGCCATGCTGCCTAGTCTGGGCCTGAACTCCTGGGCTCAAGGGATCTACAATGCTTTTAAAGTTTCAATATTAATTATAATTTCACTATAGATTATGATATCCTTTATCAAGCTGAAAAACGTTTTTCAGTTTGCTAACAATTTTATGAAGTGCAAAATCTGCATTTATTCTTTCTAACTTTTGGTTTCTTTTCATTAATCTGTTAATGTAGTGAATGCTATAGATTAATCCTACCCACCCCCCAATCCAACACTGATCCATTGTTACTTACAGTCTTGGGAGAAATCCTACCCGACCATTAATTCATTAAGTACTGTTTTATTTACAAATTTAACACCTATGTTCATAATAAAGAATTTTTTTGATGTTGTCCTTGTCAAATTTTGGAACCAGGGTTATACTGATTGCCTAACATGAATAAACAATGTTCTATTTTTTTCTATGTCCTAAGGTAACTTTCAATAGGAATTGGTAGTACCTTCAAGATTTATTAGATAAAACTTTCTTATAAAATTATTTGATGCTTTTTGGGGAAGCAGAGAATCTTTTACTATATGCACTATGGTTATTAGTTTATTCTACTTTTCTATTTCTTGAGGGGGCAATTTTGGTTATTTCTATTTTCAGTTTCTTTGTACTAAGGACTGAACCTAGCCAGGCGCATTTAATCACTGATCCACATTTCCAGCATGTTTTTATTTTTTTACTTTGAGACAGAGTCTCACTAAGTTGCTCAGGGTGGGCCTTGCTAAGTTGACAAGTTGCTGGGGCTGGCTTTAAACTTAAGATCCTCCTGCCTCAGCCTCCCAAGCTGCTGGGATTGTGCCACTGTGCCTGGCAATTCTGGTTATTTCTGAACTTTCAAATGTATATTGGTAAAAGTACTATACCATATTCATTTATAGCTTTGAAATATTTTTCCTTTTTTAATTATTATTTCTAACGTTATTTGTGTCCTCTCTCACCAAATACACAGACACAACTTCCCCCACTATTACTACCCAACACTTGATGTACCTACACTGACATAATAGTCTCAACTTAAAGTCTACAGTTTGCATAAGGGTGCAGATTTGTGTTGCATGTTCTATTGGTCTGAAGAAATATACAAGGACATGCATTTGCCATTACAGTATCATACAGAAATAAGTTTAACTTCCCTAAAAAAAATCTACATTCCCATTGTTCATCTCTCCTTCTCCTAAACTCCTAGAAACCACTTTTCCTTCTCCTTTCTCCAGTTTTGATTTTTCAAATGTCATATAGTTGGAGTCATTTCAGATTGATTTTCATTTAGTACAACCTGCATTTCAGATTCCTCCATTTCTTTGTAATTACTTGATAGCTCCTTCTTTTTAGCACTGAATAATACTCCACTTCTAAATGTATCATAGTTTACTCATTCGTTTACCTACTGAAAGACATCTTGAAAGACATCTTGGTTGCTTCCAAAATTTGGCAACGATCAATAAAGCTTCTTTGAATATCCATATACAGGTTTTTGTGGGGACTTAATTTTTCAACTTATTTGGGTAAACTCCAAGGAGCACAACTGCTGGATCATATTACACTAGTACATTTGTTTTACAATGAACTTTCCAAAGTGGCTGTGTCATTCTGCATTTCCACTAGTAATGAATGGAACTTCCTACTGCTCTTCATTCTCACCTGCATGTCTGCATGTGGTGGTGTCACTGTTCATTTTTACTTCATTCTCTCTCTCTCTCTTTTTTTTTTAAGAGAGAGAGAGAGAAAGAGAGAAACAATTTTTGATTTAGTTTTTCATGTGGCTTTTGTTGCTCCATGACTTCGTTGTGTACATGGTGCTGGGGTTTGAACTTGCGTATTTGCACTTGCTGGACAAGCGCCGCAAATCCAGTCCCTCATTCTCTTTTTTTAATGAAGACACTTAAGATTGTAAACTTCACTGTACCTCTTTGGTTACTTCTCACATTTGTATTCTCATTATTTAGTTCTAATTACTTTAGCGTTAAGACTAGTTAATAAAACAAGAGGGACAAATTAATATACCAAGGGAACAGAACTGCTCCCACAAAACAAGAACAAAGTTAACAGAATACCCTGGATATTGCTGAAATAATTTGAGAGGGTTAAAGAGAATGCAAGAAGGAAAGTGAATGAATTAAAAGATAAATTTGAGGAACTTTAAAAATATAGAATACAAAGACAAAGATAACAAGTATAGAAGTAGTTTTTAAAAATGTTTAAGAAAATAAGTTTCTACATGACTAACAATTCCAAAAAGCATCAATGGAATGAAGGAATAGCATTCTGAAGAAAATAGCAATGAATAATTTTTCAAAACTAAAAACAATGAGTCCTCAGATAAAAAAGGGTCCCAGTGGTTATATATTCAAAATTCACATCTATTTTTAATATCACAATCTGTTTCAGAACATTAGGAATATCTCTTACGGCACTAAAGTTTACCACATATGGAATATGACTTAATTATGAGATATATTCTAAAGAAGAAAAAGGTAAATTTGGAAAAAAAAAAAAAAAAACAGTGGGACGCAAGAAACAAACTTGTTCCCCTCTCAAAAAAAAGTTTAATATGTAAGTAATAGGGAAAGTAGCTGAGAGGTTGGAGCGTTTGCCTGGCATGTACAAGGACCTGGGTTCAAATCCAGCACCACATACACAAGTAAGTGTCAGGGAAATAAAGGCTAGATGAAAAAATAAAAACTAATTCTTTCTCTCCCTTAAAAAAAATATATATATGTACATATACATATACATACACATACATACATACAGGCTGGAGCAGTGGATTGGCAGTTAAGGCGCTTGCCCAGCACGCACAAGTATGCAAGTTCAAACCCCAGCACCACGTACACAACGAAGTCTTGGAGCAACAAAAGCTATATGAAAAACTAAATAAAAATTGATTCTCTCTTTCTCTCTCACTGTCACTGTCTCTTTTTAAAAAAATAAAAAGTAAAAAAAAATGTAGGTGATAAGAAAAGGTTACCATCAAATAAATTAAATTATCATCAATTTACCCATATTGAGAGGGGAAAAGAAAAGGATAGAGAAGAAAAATATTCTACAGTTTTTGTTTTGTGCAGGGAACAGTTATAAATACTATAATTATTATTATAAACTCAGTTTTAAATATGTATGTGCAAATTTTAAGGGTAGCTAGTATAAAAATTGAAATAAGGGGTAGAGTTGTAGCTCACACATGTAAAGCCCTGGGTTTGATCCTCAGCACTGCATAAAAATAAACAAACAAATAAATAAAGGTATTGTGACCATCTAGGACTAAAATTTGGAAAAAAAAACAAATATAATATGTAACATCAAAATTAGAGAAAAATAAAATTTGATGAAGCAAACAAAAAATTGTACTGCTGTTTTACAAGTTAAAATGGCAATAAAATAAAGTAGTTAACAATAGTATAAAACACTAGTATACTGGGCTGGAGCGGTGGCTCAGTGGTTGGAGTGCTTACCTGGCATGTGCAAATACCCGGGTTCAAACCCCAGCACCATATACACAACAAAGTGTTAGAGAAACAAAGGCCAGATGAAAAAAAAAATACAATTAATTCTCTCTCTTTAAAAAAACAAAACCCAAAAACTAAAAACTTAATCTCAGCTATGAAAAGTTATACTTACAGATTAGTTGTCTGTATGTGTGTCTTTTCTGTCTGTCTGCTACAGGTAGTACATGGTACTGGGAAGTGAGCGAACTCAAGGTACTGAGCAAAAAGCTCTACCACTGAGCTATAATGCTCAGCCTTAGGGGTTGGTTTTTATTGTTTTGTTTTCTTTTTTTTTTTTAAACTTAAATTTTTTTTTAAATCACCAACATGTTGTTTACAAAAGTATACCTAAGACCTAATAATCCAGAAGACTGAATATTAAAAATAAAAAAGGTAGGGCTGGAGCGGTGGCTCAGCGGTTTCGGCGCTTGCCTGGCAGGCACGAGGACCCGGGTTCAAACCCCAGCACCACGTACACAACTGAGTGTTGGAGCAACTAAGCTCATGTGAAAACCTAAAATAAAGTTGTTTCTCTCTTTCTCTGTCTCTCTCACTGTCCCTCTCTCTTTATTAAAAAAAATAAATAAATAAATAAAAAATAAAAAAGGTAAAAGTTGCATCAAATGCTTAAAAAAAAAGTGTGCTATTATGAGATAACACAAAATACAAGGTGAAAAATCAGTAAATGAGACAAAAAGATACTGCATAGCTAGAATCAAACCCAGGGCCTCACACATGCTGGCAAGCACCTCTTCCAATTCCCAGCCTTGCATAATGACTGTAAAGAAACTATTTAAAGATCCAATAATAAATATTTGAGCACAAAAAGCTTTCTTCAGAAGCACAAAAACTGAAAATTACAGAGTAAAACTAAAAACAGTTCACAACTCTCAGAAAAAAGCTTCGTACCTTTCAATTGATACTTACCCACACTTAAGAACAATATTTAATAGAAAAATGCTTTCAGCACTGTTACAGGATAACATTCGGAATGTCTGGACAAATTATCAATGTAAGATAAGACAGATTCTGAGCCAACATAGTCCACTAGAGGAGTTTCAAATGTAAACAATGAAAATTCCTTTTCCAATCCTTTTTGGTTAATAAGTGTAATGACTGGGTATTCCCACTGTTGTGGGAGATGTGCCTCCCTCTATACCTTGTCAAGACATTAGCACATTCCCCTGATGGGGGTGGGAAGAAGCATGCAAACAAACAAAACACTTTTTCCTAATATAGATGGGATAAAATAATAAGCCTAAAAGTAAATGACACCAAAATTAGGAAATACTACTGACTTCAGATAGAACTCTACAGCAGCCTCACCCTGGGACGGCATTGATCTGGTCTATGCAGACAAAACTCCAACTGACACATACCCCATACTAATGAGAAAGCAAGTTGAGATTTATTTAAACCAGCTTTACTCTTAGGCCACTTCAACTGGCAACACGAAAACAGAAGGGGTTAACAGCCCCAATCCTTAAAGAAAGTCAATCAGACAAAGACAGTGACCATCCATTCTTGTCACATTTTGACCACTTCAGTGTAAACAATTCATTTTCATTAAGAACTCTTTTCCTGTATATGTGTGTTCTTACTGTGCTGATGGGCTCGCGGACACATATACACCTTTGTTTCTTTTTTCCTCATAACATTTTTAAAAATTTTTCCTTGCTTTCTCTTTTGAGAGGGTTTTTGGTTTATATATTTTGGGTTTGCTTTGTATTGTTGTTTTTCTGGTTTCTGTTTCTCTTTATTTGACTTCTGTTAGTACCCAAATTTTTTGTTCTTTCACTCTCCATTTTTCTGAATTTTTTCTCCTTTTTCCTTAAAACCATCACTTGCTACCACTCTCCTGTATCCTGTTCACTTTTTGAAATTATAAAAACTTCTCTAGCTTCTTACCACATTTTCTTATCTCTCAACTGTATTTTTACCATCCTTTATAACTCCTGCCCCCACCATTAATGCAACTGCAGTTATTATTATGGTGGTTAAATAGTTGTCAACTGCTGTCAGCTTTAATGCCGGATCTAATTTATGGCTACTTATTGTTTTTGCTGTTGGTAACTACTAACTCCACCATTTCTGTTTTGTGACTTAAAAACACTGTAGAACTTGAACATCCATGTAGAGCTTTAAAAAGAGAAAGAAAGAGAAAGAGAAAGAACTAGAAAAGATGGTCAAATTCTTGAAAAGTAAAAGCAAAACAAAACAAAACATTAAACATACTACCTCCTTCATGAACTCTGGGAAAGCTATTTATGGGATGTGTTTAAGATGTATGTTTTAGAATCCAATAAACCTGTCTGAATGCTAACTATGCTACAAAGCTGAGACAGTTTTAACTTCTAAACCTTAATTTCATATAATTAAGTAGGGTTAATAGTTTCCAGTCCCATAAAACTATCTGGAGGATAAATCAAATAATGCCTAACAGAGGGTACTCGATAATTGATAGTTGTTAATATTAACTGAATTGTAGATGTAGCACAAGGTATATGAAATAGGTTAACATTCTTGGCACTTAATGTCTGTTTTTAAAAGCACTGTGAAGGGGTTGGAGCAGTGGCTCAGCGGTTACGGCACTTGCCTGGCAAGCCCAAGTACAGGAGTTCAAACCCCAGCACCACATACACAGAGAAGTCTCGGAGCAACGAAAGCCACATGAAAAACTAAATAAAAATTGTTTCTCTCTCATTGTCCCTCTCTCTCTTTAAAAAAAGAAAATAAAAAGCACTGTGAATTTAAAAATCAAATGGGGAACACCTTACATTTATTTTCCCCAATACTGTATTCTCAGATCCCAAAAGGGAGCTATAATTATTTATTATAACTAAGATGGCTAACTACAAGGTTGAAACAATAAATAGGAATTCTTAACCCTACCACTGTAAGAAGTGTCCCAAATTGTCAATCTAAGAAACAAAAGAGAATCAATGATGGCATTAATATTGTCAGTCTCCAAACCCCATTAATTTCTTCTTTTAGATCTAGAGAGACTTTCAAAGAAAATACATAAAATACCCAATAAAATAGAATCCTACCCTGAAACCAGAAAACCAGCCCAAATACCTTATTTATTTCCAGGAACGAGCAGGTAACTTTTCAATTTTGTTTTTACTAAATATCATACATATGCTTAATATGGATTTTAAGGTTTATGCACAAGACATCTTTTTAAGCAAATAATGGAAGAATTATGTGCTGCAAGGATGTATCAAGAACTTTTTGTTTTTCCAATCCATTTTTAGTTCTCAATACTCAAGTACATACATGCTGAAAAAACTGAAGCATAGCACCCACTTCCCCTCCAAAATAAAACATTAAGCCTGAATTCCCTAATAAGTTTATTGCAAAATGTACAGAAGAACATGAAAAAATTAAAATAATAATTATTTGTACACTGGTTTGTTCCAACACACCTATATCTACTCCCTAGTTCTTATAAATTCAGTTCAAAAAGCTTTCTCTGGTACTTCTAAATACAAAGCGGACAATATTGTTCCTTACCTTTCCATTAACTTCTCTTTATCCCAATTGAAGTGGCTAAGGAGTATTCTTGTGATAGTTGCTGGATTCTAAAGAAGGAGGGAAAGAGTCATTTTAAGTTACTTATATTTTTTTGACATTTAATGAACATCTAGGTGGCATTTAAGTTTCCATAATATCCCACCCAAAAATTTCCTTTCCTAGAATAAAGTAATTTATTCCTCTAAGAAAATACTAAACTTTAATTGCAAGATCAAGACTATTAAAAATATTTGCCACATTTTCAGATTTCTGTGGGAGTATAAATTAGCCAAAAGATACCATTTTTAACTCACAAAGTAGTTCACAGATAGTTAATTGAAATGGAAAAAAAATCTCTGTGCCATGTAATAATAATATACAGTGTATATGTTTAGGCTGCACCTTTGGTTGACTATTTCATTTCTAGAAGAATAAGCCAATGCTATGACATAAAATCAAAGTTTACTGCCCTATCATTCAATGCTGGCACAAATATTTCAATTTCCCACAAAACCAGGGTGCTTACTATCTGAGTACAGAATTTTGAATTACAGCACAATGGAGCCTAACAGATTAGCAAAACCTGAACCAACTTTATTTTTCATGTATAATTTTGCTACATCAAATAACAATTCAAAAAAGCAATGGTAGAGGACTCTCCTAGTATACTCAAGGATTTGAACCCCATCACTAAACCCCCTTCAAAAAAGTGGTCTCTGTGGACTAAAATTTTTATTTTACCATAGTTAGACCAAGTATTAGTTAACTATTGATTTAAAGTAATCTTGTCTAAAAGTAATGTCATGAAAGAGATATGAAATGTTCTCAACATTACCATTTTGTCATAGAAAATCTACACATTCATGTCTATTCTGTTCCACACAAAATCTAAGAATGCAGATCCTGTTCCACCCACGTAGGCACACTGCTAATTGACCTAGGTGCTTCTTTCTTCTAGCAACCTAACACCCCTTCTTTAACATAGCACGCCAGAAAAATACCACCAATCTACAAAAAAAGTTAAGATGTGAAGAAAAACCTATTAACTGATCCTTTTATAATACATTTATTTGTACGGAATCAATTGAGAGAATTAAGTCTAGTGATATTCATTAGAATCATTTGACTTTTAATGTAGCACTCAGCATACTATATTCTCCTCCACTAGATAGAGGGCTTGGGCAAAAATGTTTTAGGAATTGTCTAGAGTCTCAACTTACAAAGAGAAAATGACTTATTCATAGTGCCTTTTCTGTGTCTGAGTTCCAGTATCAATCACTGGTTCTATTCTGTTATTGGTTTACCAAAAATGGCTATAGAGGTGGGCGCAGTGGTGCACACCTGTAATCCTTACAAGCTGGGAGACTGAGGCAAGAGGATCCTAAGTTCAAAGCCAGCCTCAGCAACTTAGTGAGGCCCTGAGAAACTTGGGGAGACCTTGTCTCAAAATAAAAAAAAAAAAAATATATATATATATATATAAAAAAAGACTAGGGATGTGGCTCAGTGGTTAAGTGTCCTTGGGTTCAATCCCTGGTGCCCACTCCCCCCAAAAAAATCGGTACACAAAGTTTTATAAACTCCTAGGTTACCCCCATATTTTTATTGAACAGGTTTGGAGTACAGTTTCCCTGGGTGTGCTCAGTGCCAAAGATATTTTTAGATAACGCCTGTAGCTATTGCTAGTCATTTACGTGCACTGTATATAAGGAAAGGGTTTGAGTAATTATGTTTATTATACATTTACTGTATAAGGTCCTGTACAAGGTACTTCATACATCTCATTTAACTCTCAAAGAACTCTGTAAATACATTTGACTTCCTTTCTGAATGAGTAAACTATAAGCTCTAAAGGGTTACAAAAATTAATCACGTGCAACTGATTAAGTAGAAAAGTTGTGAATTCTGAAAAACCACCATTTGGATCTGGTAATTCTTCCATTATCCCACGTTGAAAAATCTGAAGAATACTAAAGCTTTTGTATTTCTAGAAGAATAAGTCAATGCTATGAAATAAAACAAAACTTTGCTGCTCTATCATTCAATGCTGGCACAAATATCTCAAGTTCCCACAAAACTAGGATGCTTATATCCTTTATATCCTCCACCAAAAGGTAATTCAGGGAACAGATAGTATGGTAGGATAGGGAGAAGATAGCAGAATGCAAGGAGGGAAATGGGAGGTATTTTTTGAGGGACTAAAAATATTCTATATCTTAAAGAAACAGTGGTTACATGAGGGAATGAATTTCTCAAAACTCAAAGTATAGACTTAAAATGGGTACATTTAGTCACATAAAATTTGCATGTTTATACAGAAGTCCCCAATTATCCATGAGGCATACAGTCCAAGACCCCCAGTGTATGCCTGATACCGAACCCTATGTACCAGCACTGTGATACCCTCAACACTCGATCTGATAACTGAGAAAGCTAAGTGACTAAGCAAGAAGTGTATGTAACCAAGACAGATACACCACATAAAGGGATGGTTCACTTCCCAAATGAAATTTGAGATTTCATCTTGATACAAAAAACAGTGCACAATTTAAAACTTATGAATTGTTTAATTCTGGAATTTTCATTTAGTATTATTAACACCACAATTGACAGTGGATAACTGAAACCATGGAAAGCACACAAAACAGCAGATAAGAGAAACTACTGCAATGTTCATTTATTTGAAAACAAATCAAATCACTTTGCCTTCTGATTCCACTCATGATGAAACAGCCAGCCCACTGCAGTTTCTATCTCCCACTAACTACAACTAAAAATTATGGGCAAAATACGAAGTGCAACTAACAGAGAACTCCAAAAATTAAATAAAAAGCAGAATGGGGGTTGAGGAGGCAGTGAAAAACAACTGATAAGGTTGCAATCAATATCCTGTTTGTTTTTTCTCCTTGCTTTGACTCAAGGTTGGACCAATTAGGAAAACCGCATAATGGATATGATCAGTAAAAACAGAGAATTGCATCTTTTTGGCCAGAAAACGAGGTTAAAAACTCATGGAGAACATAATGAGAATCAATCAATCAATCCCACCACCTCCTGACCACTCCCAGTCACAAAACTGCACTTTGAAACAGCTACATAAAACTATTATAGAAAATCCATCCTGAATAGAGGAAATCAGGAAATGGTTCTTTTTGGGAAGAAGAAAGTAGGAGAAGAGTTCCCCCTACTCACCCTTCTTATCCCCCAACTTGTTCTTTCACCAAAAGACATAATGGTCAGGCTTCTGACTAGGGAAGTAAAGAAAAGGCCCACACAGGAACTGAATAGTCTGGACGAAATCACTGAGAATTAGAACTCCACTCTGTGTCTGAACCAAGTCTTGGGCTAACATGCAAGCTGTGCACAGGTGTTAACAACATAACTGAAGAATTCACAGGACAGATGTTAAGAACAAAACTATAAATCATTACCTAGGTTTTAGATCAACCTAAGTGAAATGGGGAGGGGCAAATTCAAACATAGCCAAAGCTTTGGAAACTAACTGAACCACTATCTGTGTAAGCCCAGAAAGAACTTGCAGGGGGCTGGAGCAGTGGATCAGCAGTCCAGTGCTTGCCTGGCATGTGAGTGCGCACAGATTCAAACCCCAGCACCACGTACACAATGGAGAGTGGGAGCAACAAAAGCCACATGAAAATCTAAATAAAAGTGATTTTCTCTTTCTCTCACTGTCCTTCTCTTTTTTTTTTTTTTTTTTTAAAAAGAACTTGCAGTTACTTGAACTGGTCAACTTGTCTCGTAAAATAAATCATCAACATTCTGTAATGGATTTTAACAGGACCCAGAATCTCACCACATAAAAAGAAAAGTGTCCAGTATAGAATCCAAATTATCACACGTAGAAAGAACAATAGAATCTTACTCTCAAAAGAGACAATAGACAGCTAGAGGGGTGGCTCTGCAGTTACAGTGCTTGCCTGGGATGCGGAGTACACAGGTTCAAACCCACCACCAAGTACACAACAACAAAGTGTTGGAGCATTGAGGGTCACATAAAAAACTAAATAAAAATTGCTTTTCTCTTTCCTTCTGTCTCTCTCACTGTCCCTCTTTAAAAAGAGAGAGAGAGACACACACACACACACACACAATAGATCTATTGTTTTAAAATAAGACAATAGATGCTGGCTCCTAGATGACCCAGGTATTAGAATGATCAAAAAATTCTAAAACACCTGTTAAAGCTATGATACATTAGGTTAAGAGTGAACTCTTTAAAATAAAAGACAAAAATAAACTATACAAAAGAACCAAATGGCAATTTTGGAACTAAAAATCACAAAATTCACTGGATTGGCTTACTGACAGAAAAGAGATGACAGAAGATTCAATGAACTTGAAGAAATAAAAAAAATTAGGGAATCATAACAGATGTATATGTTTTTAAAAATAATGAACAGGGCTAGGGATGCACCTTAGTAATACAGCACAGGCCTATCTGATTCCCCAGCACCACAAAAATAAATAAATTGAAAACTAATAAATAAACCATCTCTCAGGGACCTGTGGAATATGCCAACCCACAATTCTACATTCAGTGAAAGTAAAGTTCAAAAATAAAGAAAAAGACATTCACAGACAAAAGTACAGGAAAAGTCAATGCCAGCAGACATGCTTTAAAAGAAATAACCAAAGAAATTCTTTAGGCAAGGGAAGAAGCCCATCAGCAATAGTAAATATCTGGGTACATATACAGACTATTTTTCTCCTCTTGAGTTCTTGAGAACACAAAACTGTTAATAAAAAAAAAAGAAAAGAAACAAGAACATGAGATATTAAATGTCTATCATGACAATTACAATATAAAGGAGCTAGGAGAAAAGTAATCTATATAACTATAGTTTCCATGTTTTACTTCAAGTGGAAAAGTCTAAGAATATGAACAGCTAACATTTATGATCCACAGAACGACAACTAAAAAAATAAGACCAATATATATAGTGAAAAAAGCAACACATACATAAAATGGAAGAGTCTTAAAATTTCAAATAATCCAAAAGCCAGAAAAAAAGAAACAAAAATAGAAAAGACCTAAATGCAACACCATAACTAAATCGAATGTAAATATTCAAAACAAACCATTTCAAAAACAAATTGACAGCTTAGATTTTTAAAGGGCCAAACTGTAAGCTGTCCCCAACAACTCACTTTTTAAAGTAGGAACATGCACAGATTAAAACCAAAAAGGTGAGAGGCTGGAGCAGTGGCTCAGCGGTTTTGGCACTTGCCTGGCAAGCACGAGAACCTGGGTTCAAACCCCAGCACCACATATACAACTAAGTGTTGGAGCAACTAAAGCCATGTGAAAAACTAAATAAAGTTGTTTCTCTCTTTCTCTGGAAAACAAACAAACAAACAAACAAACCAAAAAGGTGGAAAAAATTCATCATACAAATACTAATCAAATGAAAGCTATATTTGTACCATAGAAAGTAAACTTGAGAACAAGGAAAATTATCAGTGATTTTAAAAAAACCTAACAATGGGTTGGGCACAGTGGCTCATGCCTGTAATCCCAGGACTAGAGGCTGAGGCAGGAGGATCAAAAGTTCAAACCCAGTCTCAGGAACTTAGTGAGGTCCCCAACAACTTAGTGAGACCCTCTCAAAATAAAATATAAAAAAGGGGCTGTGAATGTGGCTTACTGAATCCACTGAACAAGAGATTACTTTGCAATTAAACCTTTCTCTACTAAACCCCAAGGGTCAAAGAGAAAAACTCAAAAGAAAATCAGAAAATGTTTTGAACTGAACAAAAATGAGAAAAATGAAAACAACAGATCAAATATTGTAAGATGTAGCTTACAGTTTAGAGAGAAATTCATCATTTGAAATACTTATATTAAAAAAGAAAGAAAGAAGGATCTCAAACACGTTGACAATTGCTACAGAAAACTCTGTCCATGAATGTGCCAGACTTATTTAACATGCATAAAGCCCTGGGCTCCAACCCCAGTACCACACCAAGGAAGGAAGGAACAAATGGAGGGAGAGGAAGGAGAAAGTTGTCTCAAGTCACAGATGACGATGACTGTGTGTCTGACTATACAGAAAATCCCATGGATCTCCAAAAGAACTTCTCAAATATTTATCTTAGTTTAGCAAGGCCTAGGGTGTAAGGCCAATATAACAAAATCAGGTAAATTTATATATACCATAATGATTAATTGAAAATAAAAAAGTAAAGTATCATTTAAGGGGCTGGAGCAGTAGCTTACCAGTTATAGCACTTGTCTGCCATGTCCAAGTATTCGGGTTTGAACCTCAGCACCACATACACAGCGAAGTTTCAGAACATGAGGCTATATGATAAACTAAATAAAACTGATTCTTTCTCTCACTATCCCTCTCTCTTTAAAACAAATAAAGTATCACTTAAAATAATACAAAATGTGAAATTAGATATAAATTAATAAAATATGTGAAGGATTTGTATGTTTAAACCTCCAAAATACTGATGAAACAAAAACCTAAATAATGGAGAAATATACCATTCTTGGTAGACTGAAAGAAAACAATTCCTCCCAAACTGATCTATAGATTCCACTCAACAATAATCAAAATTCCAGTAGGATTTTTTTTGGTAGATATCAAAGTGATTCTAAAATTTATATGGAATAGCAAGGAAACTACAATACCCAAATTTTGAAAAAGAACATTACCTGACCTCTCTTTTAAAGCTACAGCATTGGCAAAAGGTTGGATACACAGATTGAATTAATGGAGACCAGAAGATGCACATAAGTATGGCAAATTATTTTATATCAAGAAAATAAAACAACTCAGTGGTAAAAATCACTCTTTCAAACAAGCAGTACTGCAATAAGACACCCACATTGTTAGAAATTTACTTTAACTATATCTCACGTTTTATATAAAATCCATAATGGGGGGCTAAAGATGTAGCTCTGTGGTACAACATTTGCCTGGCACGCATGAGGACCCAGGTTCGAACCCCAGAACCACATATATAACTAAGAGCTGAATAAACAAAGGCCAGATTAAAAAATAACAATAAAATTGATTCTCTCTTCTCTCTCCCCCTTCTCCCTTTCTTAATGATCCTTAATGGATTAGCCCTAAAATACAATCAGACTACAAAACTTCTAGGAGAAAATCTTTGTGACTTTGGGTTAAGGGAACAGTTATAAGACACAATATAAAAAGCACAATCCTTAAAAACTGATAAATTGGAATTCATCAAAAGTAAAACGATACTGTTAAGACAATGGAAAGATAAAACCACAATATTTGTAAATCACATATCTATCAAAGAACTTGTATCCAGAATATACGTACTTAAAATACCTTAAAACCTAACAATAAAAAGAAAAACCAAAATTATAAATGGGTTATGTGGGCTGGGGATTCAGCTCAGTGGTACAGTCTTTGCTCAGCAAGCATGAGGGTCCTAGGTTGGATCCCCAGCACCACAGAAACAAACAATAACAACAACAAAACCCGAGTTTGTATGATTCTTTTTATAAACAATGGAGAAGGCAAAATTATAGGGATGGAGTACATATCCACTGGTTGCCAAGCATTAAAGGAGGGGGAGGGTTTGACTGAATAAATGGGAGAGGAGGGAATGAACGGGGGACTGCTTTATAAACACTTTGCTAGTTGGTGGCTACATAATTCAGGAATTTGCCAACTCAGAATTGTATACCCAAAAGTGAATATTGTATGTAATATAAAATATAAATTTAAAATACTAAATTATAAAGTAATCCAATCTGCATTGTTTTGTTTTGTTTTTTAAGAGAGAAGGACAGAGAGAGAGAGGGAGAATCAATTTTACTTAGTTTTTCATGTGGCTTTCATTGCTCTGAGACTTCGTTGGGTACGTGGTGCTGGGGTTTGAACTCGCAAACTCGCGCGTGCAAGTGCCATAACCGCTGAGCTACCACTCCAGCCCCCTGCATTGTCTTTTAAAAAGAAAAACCGACGTCAAAAGGAAATGAACAAGAGGAACAGATTCTAATTATTTAGTGTCAGGCACAATGCTAAACACCTTACTGGGTACTGTGGCTCATGCCTGCAATTCCAACAATTTGGGAGGCTGGGCAAGAGGATCAAAAATTTGAGGACAGTCTCTGCAACTATGCAAGACCCTGTCTCAAAATGAAAAAGGACTGGGGACGCAGCTCAGTGTAGTTCCCAGTACTCCCCCACCCCCCAAAAAACCCACACTGTATACAAGTATATTTAATCATCAGACCTTTTTTTTTTTTTTTTTGAGTGAGGGACAGTGAGAGAGACAGAATCAATTTTTATTTGGTTTTTCATGTGGTTTTCGATGCTGTGACAGTTTGTTGTATATTTGGTGCTGGGGTTTGAACCCACATACTCCAGCATGCCAGGCAAGCACCATAACCAGCCCTCAGACCAATACTTCCATAATGCAAAACAGACATTATTCATTTTACAGATGAGGTTAGAGAGGTTAAGTGACTTGAACCAAGATCAAATAGGTAAGAGGGAGTTGAATATTTATTAGGGTAAATTTTAAAAATGTTTATGCTTAGAGAACGGCTCCTGCAAAAGAGTAATCAAAAGAGAAAAAAATTCACATGCAACACCAAAACTGAAAATTATTTTAGTGGAAGGTCAATTTCACCTCTTGGCTGAAATAGAGCATTTACTGGTACTTTTTTCTTTTATTATTTTTAAAAGAAAGAGGGAAAAAAAACCACTTTGAAGCTGGGTCTGGTGGTGCACACTTGTACTCTCAAGGACTCCTATAATCCCAGCAATTTGAAAGATTGAGGCAGGAGGCTCCCAAACTCAAGGCCAGTCTGGGCAATTTAGTAAGACTGTCTCAAAATGCAAAATTAAAAAGTGCTGGAATTGTGGCTCAGTGGTAGAGAACCTAGTATCTAGGTTCAACCCCTTCTACCACAAACTCTGAAGCTGGAAAGTGTGGCACACACCTGTAATTCCAACTACTTGATAAACTGAGGTGAGAGGGCTGCCAAGTCTAAGGCCAGCCTGGGCAATTATTACCCTTGTCTCAAAATAAAAATTTGAAAGGGTCTGGGGATGTAGTTAAGTAGGAGAGCACCTGCCTAGTACACACCAGACCCTGGATTAAAGCCCCAGTACCCTGCTCCCCCAAAAAAAGTTTGAGCAAAAATTGTTATAATTAGAAAATTAATACTAATAATACAGTAGTACACTTAAACTTTTAGGACAATAATGTAACCTAAAATTTCACATCTTGTCTACTTATGTACCCCAAATCAGTCCATCCCTCCATATTCTGGCTACATATTAGAATCTCCTGAAGAATTTTAAAAATATCAGTATCAGGCCTTTGTCCCCAGCAAATCTGATCCAACTGTCTGGGATATAAGTATGCATATTTTTCACTCAAAGTTTTAAACCTTAAATTCCCACAGATGACATTAATACACAGTCATAATTGGAAGCTACTGCTCTAAATAATTCCTTGATATAAGGAATCTAAGAAAAATAATTTGTAGAACTCACAAATGAACACAATAGTATTTAGTAATTTAAAGAAAATTATTCATGAGTCTAAATATGCCAACTGTCTCAGCTAAAGCTTTAATATCAAAAACTGATGTAACAAGCCACATCCCACACCAGAAATTTGGGGGAGCAGGGAGCAGACACACATGGATATTACCACTTTTTAAAAAGGTGTATATTTGTTGGCCTGCCACCATAGGATTACAGGTGTATACAACTGTGCCCATCTCTACCTAGTTTAATCTACAATATCAAGAGTTACTGATGGTGGAAAGTTTCATTTCCAAATTCTCTTCAGATTCTGCACTTCACCGAATGGTATCCACCACATTAACAAAATTCACGAGTATTCTGTGCATCCCAATCTTGCACCAAAGACAATTTTGTAATGAAATGTTTTTAATCAGAAAAGCACAGATGTACCCCACCCCCCAAAAAAATGAGAGAATGAGCTTCATATAATGGTCACACACCAGCTTTCTGCAAAACAATTTCACATAAAATTTGTGATGACTATCCAGTAAAATATGGTATGATTAAATTCTTGATTTCCTTCTAAGAAATTATGTATATTTCAGGCATATTTTTCTTCCCTCTAAAGATGTGTGTGTATCCGTATCTATGCGTAGATACGGATACACACTGAAATCTTAATATTAACAGTTTCTAAAAGGCTGCACAATAACATACCACAGAATAAATGCTGAATATATCTGAAGTACAAACATTACCTCTACAAAAGGTAAGAGGCGTATCTTGTCACCAAAGGACATTTGCAACTTCGAGCAATCAGAATTTGGTGAAGGGAATAGAAACCAGGTATTTTGAACAAAGAGAAAGTTAATAAAAACAATTAGGAGCTTAATTACTGGAAAGGCTAAAAGAATGGGGCTGTAAAGGGAGGTCTTCCAGGAGCAACTACCAGAACACTACAGAAATGAAATCACAAGCTTTTCTCCCATAAGACACCAATGGAACCATTAAATTCAAGAACACAAGACAGATAATTATTATCCAAGGATTAAAATGCTAGAAATCAAGAAGGTGCCACCACTGAAACTGCCTCTAGACACACACACAATGAAACAGTTTGGTGGCTACCTTTTACCACAAAAGCCTCTTGATAACTCAGGAAACTGAAAAAACACTGCTCAGCAGAAGGCCTTACTATCTACCATGTTCTAGCCTACCAAGCAGTACAAGAGAAGCACTTGGAAGAAGTGAAGCAGACAATTCCCACAATCTTCAAGATGGCTTGAAGGTAGCATACATTTTTAAAGAATTTACAACTAAACAATGATAATCATCCAACTACCCAGTTATGAATATTTCCTTCTAAGTAACCCTCAGAAGGTAAGAGAAAAACTTGAAATGTTGAGAAATAT
>PVKS010030335.1:5919-24596 GCA_004027875.1 Aplodontia rufa | reverse complement strand
CCACATGCACATTGGTCATAGTTGGACTATTAGTGTGTGCTGTATTTTGTGCTCTTTTTTTGTTTAAAGAGTGACAGGGAGAGAGGATTAGTTTTATTTAGTTTTTCTTGTGGCTTTCATTGCTCCAAGATCTTGTTGTGTACACAGTGCTGGGGTTTGAACTCTCGTCCTCACGCTTGCCGGACAAGCGCCATTACCAAGCCACCGCTCCAGCCCCTCAATTTTCTTAATGTTGGCTCACCAACACTTTTTAATGCTGCCAAAAAGGGCAGTGGCAGCTACTATTTATTCATGCAGCATTAACTATGTAGCAGCCATTGTACCAAACACTGCACACCAGACCTCATAACAGCTATCTCCAAGTCAAAGACAAAGTCCCAAGCCTGGACTAGAGAAGGACATGCCCAAGGATACACAATTAGCATGGTACTGGTTAATAGGAGCTAACTGCAAACCACTAAATGACACTTTGCCTTTTGAAATAAGGCCACTCTGCCTTCTCCAAACTGAGCATGTTCACAACTGCCTAATATTTCAAGGAAGGAGAAGATGTGCCTCTGCTGCCAGATGCACTTCCAACCCCCAGCAAAATAGCTCAGACCCCTTGGAAAATGAGTCTGTGTTCTCCCAAAAGAGGAGTTCAAATACTTAACATCAAGCCACCCTCTGGGGTTCTTTAGAATGAACTCCCCAGGATGAGGACAGCTCACTCAGGACAGTCTTCTATCTCAACCTTCACATGTCAAACTTATCCCCAACCCAAACTCATCCGACCAGTCCAACCACTCAAGTAAACAAGTAGCACTTTTTCCACTCCAGAAGCCAGGACAGGGGAATTTGGGGAGAGCAATGGTCTGAGCCATCAGGCCAACCCTGTGTTTCCAAATCCTCAATCACCTGTGTTCCCACATGCTGTGGATCAAGTGACTCCCACCTGCACTCAAGACTTGCTCAGAAAATGCAATCACTTCCCTCTGACCTTGAACACCAAGAACCCTTTACAGTGTGTTTTCTCCTTTCGGTTTTGTAAATTGCTTATGGTCACAGAATCCTTCTAAAGCTTGTCATGCTGAACTAAGAATTATCCCAGGAGGGTTCCGCTTCCACCACCAGAATTAATGTGGTCTATTTAAAGTGCAGCTCACCTGCCACTTAAAGCAGACTGTGTCCATGATTTAATTTGGGAATATATTCTGATCTGCTTCGAAATGTGGGATCAATTCCAAAACTATGCAAGGGGGCCTCTCGTGGTCAGAACCCCTGGGAGCCACCTCGCAGTGAGAGCCGGGAAAGGGCTGCTGTGCCGAGTGTTCTGAGGGTCCTCATTGATAGAGAATGACTGGTGGCACAGTTTGGCAGATTGTTACAGGACCCCACTTTGCTTGCCAACAGCAAGAGACTACAAGGTAGGCAAACAGCAAGTCTCAAATTGTAACTAAGGCACCGTGGGACCCTGGATGCCTTCCTTTGTCCTCGATTTTCCTCATCTGTACAATGGGGAGCAGTATCTACCTCTAAGAAATGCTGTAAGGGAAAAACAAGAAAGTGTGATCCAATAATTATTATGCTGTATTAGCCATAATCAACAGACTTGGAATGTAATTGACATTCAATAAACAATAGCTCCTGATGTCATCATTACACTTGCAGCCAAAGCCCCGACATGTAGACAAGCTAACAGCATCCCTTTCTCTTTCTTCTGGTCACTGCACACCTCTTTCCTACAAGGAACACCATTCAGTCCCTGTGAAGCAGCCATCACTACTACCCCAGGCTCTTCCTCCCCCGGGTAGTAGGTAGCCCAGACCAGGCAATTACCAGGCCATAGCAGAGCTCATACCTCTACAACTCATCCTGGTCCTGGCCTGCCCTATTTGATATTTTGTTCATTGTAAGTTTACAGCACTTTTTCAAAAAATATTACATGAAAATACTATTTATCTTAAATGTGGAGTTTTTTTATGCTCCTTAAATTTCATGGCCACAGACAGGGTTTTCTTAGCATCGCGCTATTACTGGGCCTGGACCACAGGATCCTCCACGCAACTTCTACCCGAATCGCTGGAAAAAGACCTGCTCATCTTTCTCCAACAAATGCCAGCAAACTACAGTTGGGGGCTAAATTCAGCCACTACAATTCTGTGTATAAAGCTGGACTGGATCACAGCCACACCCAATTGCTCACATGTCCTCTGTGGCTGCCCTCCTGCAACAATGGCAGAGGTGAGTAGCTGTGATGGAGCCAGAGTGTAAATCACATACTCTCTGATCCCGCAAGGGAGAAACTTGCCACCCCAGTTCTAGGAGCAAGACCCCTAATGATCAAGCAAACCAGGGGCCATCTTCCCCTTTCATGTACGGACCCCACCCGGAAAGATCTCAACCCACAGAGAAGCTGTGCTGAGAGAAAAAAAAAAAAAATACAGATCTGGTCAGCACTGGCCCCAGCACCCAGCTCTACTCCTAGACTTCTTAATTACTTCAGTCAAAAGGCACCTTCGGTCCCAAAGACTTTCTGTGGTTTGCAACCAGAGGCTGTCTAAGGCAGTGAAATAGGGTCTGCTCTGGATGGAGAACAGGGAGGTGCACCTGTCCTCCCGAGCCTGGGTGGGGGTGCACGCCTCCAGAGTAAAGCATCACTCATGACAAGCAAGCATTGCTCAGCAGCAAGCAACTGCCCAACTGCAGGAGCCAAGCTCCTTGTGAACACTAAGGGCAGCTTTTCCTCATGTAACTAGACCAGGCAGCTGGTTCAAAGGCTCTGCCAGACCATAATCTTCACTCTATTGATCCAAAATGCACTGTCACAGAGGACTATCACAACTTGGGGTACCACACTCACAATTAGAACAGGCAGAAGAGAGGATGAAGCCAGCCCTATCACCCCTTTTATGAGACAAGGATAAGGAATCCCAAAGCCACAACAGTGCAGAGAACTGTCAGGACCAGCTTAATCATTCATGAACCACGACCTAAAGGAGGACAGGCCACAGCCCAAGCAAAATCAGCATTTGTTTAAGCCAAAGCTGAGGAGAATGGAATGAGGTAGCAAACTAACATGATTAACCCACAGGTATCAGGAACGAAAGGCAAACCAAGGGCTGGGAGGCCCTTGGTGGTAGGGCACTTGCAAGGCATGGGCGAGGCCCCAAGTTCTGTCCCTGGCACTGGGCAAACAAAAAACAGCACAATGATTCTAGTCTGAAAACTGGGTAAATACATGTACTCCCCAATTCCAGAACACTCCCATCTAGGCAAGCCCACTCCAAGTCAAGAGGCTCTGCAAAGCACACTTTCCAGTAACAGGTGGCATCTTCATCACTTGCCACCTTCCAACTAGCCACCAGACTGCCTCCCCAAACTAGAGGACAGTCCCGAGTGAAGGGACTGTGGCCCAAACAGAAACCACACATGACGAAGACCTATACATAATGTCAACAATGGCTTTGTTAAAAAGTGGGGGATTGGTTGAACAGTAAAGAAAACAGGGATTCTAAAACGTGCGCCTCCTTTCCTTTCAGGACCATACCCCTGCCCATGCTGAATAGCTATTTTTATCCTGAGAAGAGCATGGGAAAGGACCTATGGGACTTATAAGCTGGATAATTATGGTCTAGAAACAACTCTGATGTCAACTGAGTCTTTATTTATGAGACATAGGGAGTAAACACCTTTGAAACAACTACAAGTCACATGAGACCAAGCAATGTCAGTCCACAGGCTGGAGCAGTTATGGTGCTTGCCTGGCATGCACGGGGACGTGGATTCAAACCCCAGCATCACGTACACAGCAAAGTGTCAGAGCAACCGAAAGCCACATGAAAAACTAAATAAAATTGATTCTCTCGTTCTTCTCACTATCCTTCTCTCTCTCTCCTTAAGAGAAAAGGAAGAAAGAAAGAAAAGAAACATCAGTCCAGCTACACCAGATTTAGCATGTGGAAACTTTCATTCCCCTTCCACAGTCAGTAGCCCAAGCCCTCACTCCAGACATCACAGACCCTCCACAGGACCCTGGAGAGGTCCCATCACCTAGTGGCACACAGGTCACAAGAACAGCACCCTGATTTGTGGCCATCCTCCTAGGCCAGCTTCTTTTGCCAGCCTTCAAGCATTTCCATCACCAGCCCTGGACACAGTCCAGCATTTTCTTTACGCCTCTGGACTTGTCCACCCGATACTTCTGCAGGATCTGCAACTTGATGAAAACAACAGAATCACCAGCAGGGAACTGAAAGCACTGCATAGAGGGTCGGTGGCAGAGCAGACTTCCCCTGACAAAAGAATGTGCCCAGGGCTCTCCTGGCACATGCCGGTTCCTCCAAAATTAACTTTCTACAGAAATTGCTACCCCATGTGACTCAATGAAACAAAATATAAACTCTGCTTTGAGTTAAGTGCAATCAACCATTTCCAAAAATCCCCACTGAGCATGAAGAAGATCCATTTCTCTAATTTTACAGTTGTGGGTTTATTAATCCACCTGTTTCCGATCGACTGTGAGACATGTACAGAAAGGAGAAGACTGGGCGTCAGCATCCCAGGAAAATAGGCAGTGTGTCCTGAAATCATTACTCTGAGCATCTACTTTAGAGATAGCTGGATACTGTGCAATACACTGAAGCTCACAGAATGAGTAAGGATGGACCCATTCCTTAACCTTCGAGAGACAAACAGTTGAAAGAGCAGGTAGCACCATTCAGAGGTCTGATGAGAGAAGACTTGGGACCATGCGAGCAACAGTACAGTTGAACCAGGTGGGGGCTCTTGAATGACTTCGTGAAAGAACACAATGATACGCCACTTAACACCAATAAGGACAGCTATTATTTTAAAACAAAAACAATTGTTAGCAAGGATGTGGAGACGCTGCAACTTTATGCACCGCTGGTGGCAACATGAAATAACGCAGCTGCTGTGGACAATGATTTGGGGGTTTCCCAAAAGCACAGAATGACTAGCTGACCCAGAAAATCCATTTCTGGTATGTGCCCAAAAGAACTAAGAGCAAAAGAAGAGTATTTGTAACCATGTTCATAGGAGCAGTATTAAAAATAGCCAGCAAGTGGAGGCAACCCACGTGTCCACTGCGATGACCAAAATGAGAAACACATGCACTGGAATATAATCCAGCCTTAAAGGACACTGATGCTTACTACAACATGAATAAAATCTGAAGACATCACGCTAAATGAAGACAGACACAAAAGGGCTCACGCTGTACGAGGCAGCTGTAGTAGTCAAATCTACTGAGACAGGGTAAGCGATGGATGCCAACATTGGGGTTGAGGGGTTAGAAGTTAGTGTCAGTGTTTAATGAGCACAACTTTCATTTTGGGAAGACTGATGGTGATGGTCGTTATACAAGGATGTAAATGAACTTAATGCCACAGAACTGTGTGGTTACAGTGGTAAATTTGATTATGCATACTTTACCATAGGTTTTTAATGGGAGAGGGACAGGAGATGGAACAGTGGTGGCTCAGTAGTTTCTGCGCTTGCCTGGCATGCACAAGGACCCAGGTTCAAACCCCCAACTCCATGTATATAACTAAGTGTCAGAGCAATGAAAGCCACATGAAAAGCTAAATAAAGTTGATTTTCTCTCTCTCATTGTCCCTCTTTAAGAAAATAAAAATTAAAAAAAAAGAGGGACAGTGAGAGAAAGAGAATCAACTTTATTTAGTTTTTCATGTGGCTTTCGTTGCTCCGACACTTCATACTGTACGCTAGGGTTCGAACCCACATCCTTGCACGTGCCAGGCAAGCGCCGTAACTGCCAAGCCACCACTCCAGCCCCCATCAATTTTTCAAAAAAAGAGAACAGAAGTTCAGGCAAGGACAGGGCAAAGCAGCAGCATTGTGAATAGGAAAGAACAGAACACTTCTAGACCTGAACAGTTTCAGGACAATAGAAAACAGAAGTGGTATTCAAAATATGGAATTTGAGGGTGCAGCTCAGTGGTAGAGTGAGTGCTTAGTATAAAGAAGCCCCTGGGTTCAATTCCCAGCACACAAAATATAAGGGATTTGACTATCTAAACTCAGAGGCACTGGGCCATCACAAGGCCTTGTGCTAAAAGTCCTGTCCTTCAGCTTATCTGGGATTTTGCTCTCACTGCTGAACTGCGGAGAGGCCCCAGGGCAGGAGCCATGGGAATGGCAGCGCTGCACCATCCTGCTGTCAGCTGCAAGTTAGCCTGGGATATACAGAAGGCGCAAGAGGAGCAGCAGCAATGGGCAGAGCCACGGAAGCCATGACAAGGCTTGAATACTCCATCCCAACTCTAATGCAGAGCTCAAGTCCATGGGGGTCTGTTAAGACCACCCTTCTGCAGAGGGGAAGGGGCTAGAGCTGATTGACCCACAGAAAATGCAGTGCCTCGTGAAGACCTAGTTTGGAAACAAAAAAGGAAAGAAGTAGGAAGCTGGAAGGAAGGATAGGGCTGTCCTGGGAGCTGGGTTAAGGATGGAGCCATCACTCAGCAAGGAACACAGGTGGGGGAATGGTGAGGATTCAGGCCTAGAGACTTTGATAAGCCTGAGGTGCGTCCAAAGAGACCCACACAAGGAGCAGCTCAAGGGAATGATCTGGGACCAAAAACAAAGCTGCCAGAGTGAACAGCACACTGACTTGAGTCTTACAGGAGGCTCAATAACAGCAACTATGTCTCTGATATCTTCTGAGTTATGCCCATCAGCCTGGGCTGGACTGTCAACATGTGACCTGATGATGATAGAGGAGTGACTGAAAGAACATCTAATTCTACTGTCCTGATCAAATGTCAAAACCTCCAGAGTTTCCTTCTTTCCCCAGTGGAAATAATTCATACTTCCACACTGCATTCCATATAGGCTTAGTGGGGTTCCAATGGCCACAAAGTCCACCAACTCAATGTCAAGTCTTTATAGACATCTGGGTCACTTTTTATTATTTTTTGTTTTGTTGCTCAAAAGTCAATCACTTCCCCCGTAGCACTTGAGGGTGATCCTGGTACAATGTACCTTAGGACCCATGAAGTACAGTACTGTGCACAGTGAGTCACACCTTCCATTCCAACCAAGATGGGCTCATTTACTGCGGAGCCTACATATTCCTGGACACTGGGCCGAGAGCTGCGGAGGAAGATGAAGCAAGACCGACAAGCTACGCTGCCTTCAGGGAGCTTACCACATACAGGGGGATACAGACAACAGACCACTACACACGAGGTGGAAAGCTAATGAGCAATCGCCTGCCCTGTGCTCAGTAAGGCAGAGATTCGCAAGCTTTTTCTGAAAAGGGCAAAATATTAAATTCACATAACAGACCAGACAGTCTTTGTCGTAACTCTGCCTAAAAGCAGCTATAGGCAGTACAATGATTGCGGCTGTGTTCCAATAAAACTTTATTTACAAAAAAATGTGGGCCAAAGTTGCTGAACTCTGCTCTCCATCGTACCTTACTCAATAGTTGTTGCTTAATTCATTGATGAATTCGGGGGTGAGGTCATGATCTGCAGCCCCTCTTTCTAGAAAGATCAGATGAAGGAAGGAGCTTTGGAATCCCAATCAGGTTAACCCAAATAGGAATCCCAGTTCTGCCATTTGTTAGCTCTAGAAGATAGTCAATTATTTCACTTCTTCAGGCCTCTTTTTCTTCATCTGTAAAGTGGGGACACTACCATTCAGTATGCTTCGTTAGACATTTAAGGAACAAAATGGAATAATGAAGAAACAGGAAGTGTCAATATGTGCCACCAGAAAACAAGAAGAAAGCCTGGCCAATTAGTCCAAACTCAGAACACACCAGGCACCTTCTCCAAGAGAAATGTCAAAGTCACTTCTGGAGCTCAGGCCTTTTTTTTTTAAAGTCATCTTGCTTTCCCCTATTATTTCTGTTAAAATGGTTTTAGATTTAAGTACAAGACGACCTAACTCAAAATAGCGTGGTGCATTAGGAAATTAATGATCCCACACAACATGAAATGCAGAGTATGGCAGCTCCGTAGCTGGTTAATTCTGCAGCTCAGTGACATCTTCAGAATCGGATACTTTCCATTTTTCTCAACGGCCATCCAGGGTATGCTAGCTTTTGTCCTCAGACTTGTCCCTTCTTCACAATTACAAGATCACTGCCGAAGCCCCAAACATCCCAGTCTTGTGCAGCCACCCAAGACCATAAATTATGTTTTCTTTGCATCTCCTTTTAAATAGTAAGGAACTTTCTCAGAAGCCTCTCACTGGAATTCCCCTCGTCTTTGGCTAGAAACGGCCTTGTGTCTATTTCTAAACCAGCCCCTGGCAAGCTGGTAATTATTATGACTAGTCCAATGTGACCCAGGTTCCCTCCCCCTGGAGCTGAGGAAGGTCTCCAGCTACCCCTTAGCCCCTGACCCCCAATATCCGAAAGAAGGGAGGGCACTGGAGCGGTAGTGGCCCACACTGGCTGCAACCACGCAGGTGAACCAGCCAGCTGGAAAGCAAGGCGAATGCAGGTTGCAGGACCAGACTCAAGCCAAGACTTCCTTCACATGTAAGTCACTGTAGAGCTGGCCACCAGTCAGAGTCAGGAGCCTCCACAGGACTTCCAGAGTCTGAATCCAGCTCGTCTTAAAGGAGATGCACCAGGGGCTCCACCAAGCCTCTTTTGGAACCTCAGAAATGCAACCATCTATTCAGGGCACCTGGAATCTGGGATGGACAGCATCTCCCACCATCTGCCAACAAGGCTGGACGGGTCAAAGGGTGCTGGTGGCTGAAGAGCTGTATTAGTCCATTTTCCACTATAGTAATGGAAATACCAGAGGCTGAGATTTTATGAAGAAAATATGTTTCTTTAGCAAATAGTTTAATAAGGCAGAACATCCCAAGAGCATGGCACCAGCTCAACTGAGGGACCCTAGAGGGGTCACTTTCAGGCGGATGGCATCACAGTAAGAACACATGTGCAAGGGAGAGATCACACATGTGTCTGTCAAGATAGGAACCCAGAACTCCAGGAGGGACGGCTTCCCCTGTGTAAGGACTCCCTGGAGAGCTCACTCAGGGGTAACTGCTTCATCCCTTCTGAGGACAGTGACCCTCAATGATCTCCCACCAGCAATCTCTGAACAGTCCCACATTGAGGACCAGGCTCCCAACACATGAACATTAGGGGACACACTCAAGTCACATACTAACAATAGCCCCTGCTTATATTCATATCTACCTTACCAACATTTTACAAGTCAGGGGCATGGAGGCAAAATTCTCCAAGTCGAGAACAAATAATAGAAGGGCTGGAGCAGTGGCTCAGTGGTAGAGCACTTGCCTGGCATGCACAAGGATCCAGGTTCAATCCCCCAGCACCATGGACACAACTAAGTGAAGGTAAAAGAAACCAGATGGGCGGATGGAGCAGTGGCTCAGCAGTTTCGGCGCTTTCCTGGCAAGCTCAAGGACCCGGGTTCAAACCCCAGCACCACGTACACAACTAAGCGTGGGAGCAATTAAGGCCATGTGAAAAACTAAATAAAGCTGTTTCTCTCTCTCTCACTGTCCCTCTTTAAAAAAAAAAAAAAAAGAAACCAGATGGAAAAAATAACTCTTAAAAAAAAAAAAGAAATACATATGCCCGCGTGCGCGCGCGCGCGCGCACACACACACACACACACACACCACTGCAAACAGAAGCCTGAACACGAGGCCCAAAACCAAAAGCAGGCATCACCCTGAAGTACAGGAAGTGTAAAGTCGGCACCACTAAAAACCACCACAAAACCTGGAGGAAACTGCATGAAAACTCCCATTCCCAGCCTTTAGTTTTTAAATCAGAGGGAAACATGGTACCCGATTTGAGGAAAGATGCGGGGAAAAAGCGACAATGAACAGCGTCAGCGCAGGACTGCACTTCTGCCTGGGCAAGATCAGCACACATCAGATCAATTCCCTACGCGAATAAAGCTAAAAGCTGTACAATTTTAACAAATTAAAACAAACGTGAAGACCTAAGCACTCTGCAAAAGCAGGAGAGACTTGAGAAATAAGACCCAAAGAGAAGGGAAGTGCACGGAGGTGGCTAATGCATCGGGAGCCCACATTGCTCTCTGAGCTTCTCCAGCTGCAGAGCTTCTCTGCAGCTCCCTCCGCTCCAAGGCTCCTTCCTTGCATGTCATCCTGTGCACACTGATAGCTCAAGGCTCCCTGGCCCTGTGTGACAAGCTTGGGCCCTGGCCAGTCTGCTGTCCAGGAGTGGAGCCTCAACCAAGTAGACTGACCAGGACCCAAAACAGTCACACACTCCTGGCTGACACTGAGGCCACACTATGCACAAAGACAATAGCCAAGGAACACTAGGAGAGGGGTGGAAACGCAGAGAGGAGGCCAAAACCTTCCAATTTCTATCTAAACAGAATTGACACAACCAAGCAGCTCAACAAGCGCCTCACAGAATAAACCAACCCACGTCTCAACACACCACAATCAAGCCTGTTGAAAGCCAAACATGAAGAACAAGTCCTGAAGGTGCAGGGGCAACAACTTCACAGCTTACTTATCATAAAGAATGGAGACCAGGGACTGGAGCGATGGCTCAGTGGTTGCGGTGCTTGACTGGCAGGCCCAAGGATGCAGGTTCAAAACCCACCACTACATACACAATGAAGTGTCAGAGCAACGAAAGCCACATGAGAAGCTAAATAAAACGGATTCTCTCCTTCTCTCACGGTCACTCTGTCTTTTAAAGAAGAAAAGAAAAGAAGAATGGAGACCAGAATGTGAGGGAACTTTCTGGGGTGGTGGATATATGCTCAGAATGGATTCTGGTGATAGCTGCTCAATTCTATGAAGTTATACTCAAAGTGGGCAACTTCAATGGCAAGTAAGTTATACTCCAAAGAAGCAGTTTTTAAAAAGTGTGATCAGCGCTCCTTCCACCCAGGGGGATTATGACAAGGAATCGCCATCATGTGACCTGGAAGAAGGCCATCGCCTACACCTGACAAGCCAGTACCCTGATCTCCAACCACCACCCCTAACACTGCGAGCAAACCATTTGCTACTTAAAATAAATGATTTTTAATTTAAAAAAAAAAAAAAAGCCACAACACTAAAATGCTGTTAAGATGGTCAGTAGATACGACAATCATACACCAATAAAACTAAAACTTTAAGACCAACACATTTTCCTTAAAACACAACTTGTCAAAACTCACAAGTAGAAAATCTCAATAGTGCTATAGCTATTAAAGAAAATAAATTTGTAATAGGAAAGATTTTCCACAAAGAAATCACCAGTTCTATCTTCATCAGCAAATTATTCCAGTTTAGGAAGAAAAATGCCAATTGTATACAAACTCATTTAGAAATACAATGGAGAAATAAAAGGGAACACTCTCAACTTGTTTTATGAGGCTAGAACAAGTACCTGATCCCAAACTGCAAATGAAGGGAAAAAAAAACCTATTCCATAAACACTTGTGAAAACATTCAAAACAAATCCAGAGGTACATAAAAAGAACACATCATTACCCAGCTGGGCTTATTCTAGAGATGCAAGAGTAGTCTATCACAGAATTCGGTCTCAGATTTCCCCCCCTCTCTCTCGCTGTCCTTCTATTAAAAAAAAATAGGAAAGATTTCAAGTATCTGGGAATAAATCTAATAACCTACAAAACAGATAATAGAGAGGGCTTAAATAAAGAAGGACTATCCCATGTTCATAGACTGGAATATTCAATATTATAAATATGTGAAGTCTTCCCAAATTCACTGGATTCAATGGAATACCAATCAAGATTTCAGCAAGTTTTGTGCTGTGTGGAAACGTACAAGATGATTTAAGAACGCATAGAAAAATGCAAAAGGCCAAGTATAGACTGAACAGCCTTGAAGAATAAAGTCAAGACTCACACTTAGCAGGTATAAAGACTTTTCACTAAAAATACAGTATTTAAGACAAGAGGTTATTGACATAAGGGAAAATAGACTAACAGAATAAAAAGTTAAGAAAAATCTAAAAATACATGTATGCCTAGTTTATGACCAAAATGATACTTCAACACATCTGAGAAAGATTAATCAACTGAATATCTATAAAGGAGACAAAACCTTGGCCCTCTCACACGCAATATACAAAAATAAATTCTAAATAACAAAACTAGAAAAATCAATTTTGGAGTAAGCCAAGATTTCTAAGCAGGACAGAAAAGTTAGATCAATGATAGATTAATCAGAGTATTAAAATGAAGTACTTCTGGTTCATCAAAAGATATCATTAAGAGAGTGAAAGAGCTGAAACGGTGGCTCAGCAGTTTCAGCGCTTGCCTCGCATGTGCAGGGACACAGGTTCATATCCCAGCACCATGTACACAACAAAATGTCCGAGCAACAAAAGCCGAATGGAAAATTAAACAAAAATTATTGATTCTCCCTTTCTTTCTCACGTCCTTCTCTCTTTTAAAAAAAAAAAAAAAGTGAAAGATAAACTACAGAGAAAAGATGTTTGCAATGTTCGTATCCTAAGAAGGGCAGACATATCTGGAATATATGAAGTACTCCTACAAATCAATAGGACAGCAACTCAACAGTAAAACAGGCAAAATATTTGAACAACTACTTCACAAAAGAAGATATGTGAATGACGAATAAGCCTAAGAGACAGGATCAACAGCATTAGTCATCAAGAAACGACACGGCCTGGAGCGGTGGCTCAGTAGTATTGCGCTTGCCTAACATGAATGAAGACCTGGGTTCGAACCCCAGCACCACATATAAAACTAAGTGTCAAAGCAATGAAAACCAGATGAAAAACTAACTGAAATCGATTCTCTCATTCTCCTTCACTCTCCCTCATAAGAGAGAGGCTGGAGCAGTGGCTCAGAGACTGGAGCGCTTGCCTGGCATGCTCTAGGACCCAGGTCCAACCCCCAGTGCCACGTACACACCTAAGTGTCCACGATTTTTAAACACTAACAATAATTTAAGCACCAGTTAAACTGGGCACCAGTTCCTAAACCCAGTCATCCACACACCAGAAACCCAGAGCCCCCAATACAGACCTGCCCTTGGTAGGCACTGGGCATTTTCCACTATATTGTGATTTTTAACATATTCTATTCAGTCATTGAGATTCAACTCTTTTTTGTTCAAAAGGTATGTACCACCATGCTCAGCGAGGGTGTGGTTGTGCACACCTGTAATCCCAGTGACTTGGGAGGCTAACACAGGAGGATCACAAGTTCAAAGCCAGCCTCAGCAACTTAATGTGGCCCTAAGCACTTAACAAGACCTTGCCTCAAAGTAAAAAATAAAAAGGCCTGGGGTGTTGCTCAGTGGTTAATTGAACACCGATAGGTTCAATCCCTCATTTAAAAAAAAAAACCTAGGTTTGAAAAGTAGTGTTCTTCATCTGTAAACAGTTAACTTAAGAGTACCTGCAGCTCCTCACCTGATTTTCTCTCCTACCACTTTCAAGTTGGTAACTGAGCCACAGCAGTCTACAGAGAAGCAATAATGGGCATCAGCTGGCTGCCAGAGAAGGTGGAGCCGTGAAGAGCCAGGAATTCAAAGTCAATCCAAGTTGGATGAGAATCCTCAGCTGTTCCTACCACATGTGGGAATCTGGGCAAATTAACTAATTTGAGCCACAATTTTATCATTGAAAAAATAAGGATACCATCTCCTGGAAAGTCGTTGCCCCATGCATCCGACATCAGCGCTGACAGCTCTGGACTTGGCAGGAACTCTCTCAAGTCCCCACCACTCCCGGTGAGGCAGGTGCTGTCATTATTTTTTTTTTTTACACATGAGGAAACAGAAGCTCAGCGGTCCCCGAGGGCTCACGTGTGCCAAGTCACGATGTCGACCCTGCTGCTGGATTCCAGAGCCAGTGATGTTAACCACTGTGCCGTGTCAATTGCCCAGTCCCACCACCAGCATGCAGGGAGAGGCGAGTGAGGCGCCTTTCCTGCCTGTCCTCTTCAGGTTTCATGGTCTTTATTCAGTCTGGAAGGGTCATTCCCATGGCTTTAAGAATAGCCACTAACCTGATCATTCCCCACTCACTGCAGCTGGAAAGCCACCGCCGCCCTCCTATGTGAGGACTTTAAATGAGCTTCACCAGGAGGAGCAAGGTCTTCGCCAGCAAGGGCTGCCAGCGCCAGTGAATGCTAACTATCAAGGCCCTCAAGGATCACAAGGAAGCCCTGGCAGCAGCTCCAGGTCAAGCTCAGGTCAAGTTCATTTAATCTGTTCCCTGCTTGTACTCAGCAGGAACTGCCGGGGACACCACCATCAGCAGTAAACAGCCAGAGTGCCCCTGCCCATCCTCACTCGGGCACAGGTGGAGGCCGTGCACTGTAAGACTGCGCAGCAGCCGGAGATCACGTCCTGGAGATGCTGTCCAAACCTGTGGACGCCTCCCTGATTATCAGGGCCAAGTAACAAAATATCAAGAGTTCTGGTCTGGGTAGGACAAATCAAGGCCAGTCAGAGGCTGAAAGGATGATGAGATGGGTAAGAGGTTAAAGGTTCAAGGGTGTTGGGGAGAGGCGTCAACTGGTTAAAGGCTTCCTAGGTGTCTCCAATGAGGTTCTCACTGGAGAGACAGATTCTAAGGCTCAGCGGAGCTTCCTCAAGGTCATGAGGCTTGCCCTCACAGCCTCACTCCCAGGCTGGCAGGTGCCCTCACCAGGAGGAAGCAGTCAAGAGCCTTAGGGTTCCTCCAACATAACCAACCCCCAGAGACAGTGAAGACAAAGAAACCCAAGGGTCTCTGGGAAAGCTCACCAAGTAACCTGTAACCCTGAGCCACCCCTTGCAAAAGCTCAGGGAAGCAGCTCAGAGACAAGGAGCCACTGAGACACAACTGAGGTCAACACCCAGGTGGCCAGGGCAGCTGGCAGTGATTCCCACAAAGCTTGAGGCCCTACTCTGGAGTGAGCCTGAGGCATGTCCTGTTGTCCTGCCCTTCCATAAGACCCTAGGTCCTAGCGCAAAGCCCAGGAAGAACTAATGACTAAGTTAACAGCCAAAGTGAAAGGGAACTCAAATGCAGTTAAATTATATAGAGGGGGAAAAAAGAATGTTAGGCTGCCTGAGTTAAAACCCTGGCTCTGCCACTGCTACAGTTTGAATGAGTCCTCTCCAAAATGCAGATGTCACTGATGTTGAGAAGTAGGGTTGAGGGGCTGGAGCGGTGGCTCAGCAGTTTCGGCGCTTGCCTGGCAAGCACGAGGACCCGGGTTCAAACCCCAGCACCACGTACACAACTGAGTGTTGGAGTAACTAAGGCCATATGAAAAACTAAATAAAGCTGTTTCTTTCTCTGTCTCTCTCACTGTCCCTCTCTCTTAAAAAAAAAAAAAAAAGTAGGGTTGGCTTTTCTGAACTGGCTCCCTCCTTCAGCTGCTTTTTCTAAACTGGCTCCCTCCTTCAGCTGCTTCTTATGAAAGGGACCCAGGAGCAACGAAGAAAAATCAAGGGTGGTAGAATCCCCCCTGAACCTAATTTAGGAACCACATTTCTTACTGCAAATGAGCAACTGGGGAGACAACAGGAATCACAGATTTGCTGAAGGGTTCAGGGAAAAGACACAGCAACCTGAGGGAGAGAGGCCAAGGATTAATTAGAATTTCCGCAGACACCTCCACCCAACACACCAGCTCCAACTTTGTGCTGTGAAAAAAGAACTAGCAAAGATAACAGTTTTCCTGAGCAGAAACACTAACGTTAGCACAGTGACAAGAAAGATTCAGGAATTCAGGGCAGCAGCCACAAGCCGGGCTGGAAGGAACATGCGTCTGGAATGTGGCGTGGTGGTGTGGCTGAGTGGTAGAGCACTTCCAGTAAGCACGTGGCCCACGCATCCCCAGCACGGGGCGGGGGGGGGTGATTATTTTCAGCAAGATTTCATTCTTCATTACAGTTCTACATGTTGAAGGGCTGTATTGTGACACCTTCATACATGCACACATCATCCCTCCCCCCTTTACCCTCCCCTCTCCCGCTGCCCCTACAGGAGGGTGTTTACAGGGCCTCGTTCCCTTCCAGGCTCAGATCTCCAGCACATCACTGGGAGCAGTTTCCACATCCACACTATGGAGGTAATAAAGGTCCCTCTGCTTCCGTGTTTTCATGAAGGAGTCGTCAAACCAACAAAGGGCCAGGCTGGCACTGAGCACCAGTTGTGCTGCCTCTCCTAAGGCCCTAGGTCCGAACCCAGTGGTTACTGTTACCAGCATTATCCCTAACATTCAGAGACACGTTTTTACAAACATTAAAGTAACAGAACTCAGTTCAGAGACCTGAGGGGCTTCTGTGGCTGTTGAAGACATTATGAAATGCCATGCTAATCCCATCCATGAAATTAAAACAGATTAATTTTCCAGCACCTGTCACACACTTCGGTGAAATAAGCACCTTGGCTACAGGCCTCCAAACCCAGAGGAGTTGGTAACACGTGGCTCTAACACTTCTACGCAAAGGACGACTTCATTTAACATGCCAACATTATTTTTTTTTAAACTACAAATAAGACATTGATTTTTGCACAAACACCCCTGTCCCACACAATGACTGCCTTGACTGCCATTAAAAATACATTAGAGGGGTTGGGGATTTAGTTCAGTGGCAGAGCACTTGCCTAGCATGGGCAAAGCCCCGAGTTCAGTCCTCAGTCCTGAAAAAAAAAAAAAAAAAAAAAAAAAGAAAGAAACAAAAATACATTAGGGGTGGCTCAGCGGTTACGGCGCTTGTCTAGCATGAGCAGGTACGTGAGTTCAAACTCCAGCACCACGTACGCAACAAAGTGTCCAAGAAATGAAGGTCACATGAAAAACTAAATAGAAATTGCTTCTATCTTTCTGTCTCTCTCACTGTCCCCTCTTTCTTTAAAGGAAAAAAATACCTTAGGGCTGGAGAGGTGGCTCAGCTGTTGGGGCACTTGCCTGGCATGCACAAGGATGCAGGTTTGAACCCCAGCAACACATACACAGCTAAGTGTTGGAGACACAAAAAAAGATGAAAAATAAATGAAATTCTCTCCCTCCCTCCATTAAAAGCATAAGAGCGAAGCTATGCCCCACTGAGCCACAGCACGCAGAGCAGTACCTGTCTCGGTTTTGCTGGCAAAGCCCGCTGCCTGTTTGATGGCTGCTGCTGTGAGTGCTAATCCTCGACTCCTCTTCAAGCCATGCTGCAGGACGGCTTCCAACTGAGCGCAGAGACAGGTCACCCTGCAAGAGGAGCAGTGACTCATCAGTCCACCTTATGTAGGGAGCAGGAAGTAGGGAGCAACCCAGTCGCCAGGTGCAAACCTGAGCTTCAAAGTAGACAGGAGACACCTGGATTTAAAGCAGGGGCTTGGTAACTGACCTGGGCCACTCCGCACACACACCCACTTATGTTCATTTCACAGAGCTCAGGGATGTGCCTGAGTCTCATCACGTTCATCAGTCTCCTGAATACACAGTAACTGCACATGGAACAAGGGAAAAGGGAAAAGAAAAAACTGGCGCCAGCCAACAAAGGGGGAAGCCAGATTTAAAAACACATCATGGGCCGGGCAGAATGACCCACACCTGTAATCCCAGCAAGTTGGGAGGCTGAGGCAGGAGGATCACAAGTTTGAGACCAGCCTCATCAACTTAATGACACTCTGAGCAACTTAGGGAGACTGTATCTCAAATTAAATATGAAAACAGGCTGGAAAGGGGGGCTACAGTGGTGGATCAGCGGTTACAGGGCTTGCCTGGCATGTGCAAGGATGTGGTTCGCTCTCCAGCAGTATGTACACAACGAAGTGTCAGAGCAATGAAAGTCACATGAAAAATTAAATTGATTCTTTAAAAAAAACAGGATGGGGATGTGGCTCAGTAGCTAAGCACCCCTTAGTTCAATCACCAGTACCACAAACAAGAAAAATTAAAAAAAAAACAACATGGAGTGGGACGTTAATTGTATCCATCTCACAAGTTCCCACTACAATTCATAACACATATAGTTTAAGGAACAAGATTACATTTTCAGAGACTGAATTCACCAGCCTGCCAAATTGGAAACATTGTGTGTCCGGTCCAGGCCGGCAGGGACCGGACAATGCATTCAACTGGACCCATTTGCTCTTAAGTTCTCCACACACTTTATTTCTCTCTTTACCTCGGCTAAAGGCCTCCAGGCGCTTCCCGCCTTCTCTCCCTTAGAGTCAAGGCCCTTAAGGCATTACATTTAGAGACAAGGCTATTCACATTCATAGTCCTTGTTTCTACTGCCATACCAGAGTCACTGTTTCTGCAACCGAGACTCTTACTGCCTGCATCTTCTACTGCTGCTGATCTCTCTGCTGTCTCTGCTGCTGCTGCCTCTCTGACTCTCTCAGGCAGCAGGCATTGGTCTCTCAGGCAGCTTGCGGTCGTCTCTCTGCTTTCCTCCTGCCTGCTGCTTGCTTCTTCCATGCTGCTTCTTCTCTGGCTGCTTCTTCTCTGGCTGCTTCAGGACAGGGCTGCTTTCTCCTTGGGCCGCTCTCTTGCTTGCTGTCTGGCTGCTTCCTTCTTGGGCCACCTTCCACTACCTGACTAGCTGCTACTCTATTTATCCATTACAATAGCCAATAGGGGTATAGTGAAACACGTTTATACTATTGTACAAATGAGTGACCAAATAGCTTAGTCCTGCGGTCAGGCATTACGTCATTAAGGAAGATACAAGCCAGCTGGGTC
>PVKS010030334.1:0-24505 GCA_004027875.1 Aplodontia rufa | reverse complement strand
AGAGTTATAATGGGAAGGGGAAGGGAGGGATAAGAGAGGGTAATGGGGGGGGGCACTCCTGGGGATAGTTGCAATGTCCAGAATATATACACATCTTATACACATTTTATATTGTTTTGTTAAAATCTTGTAAGGTTGCTCAAAAATAAAAAAAAATTTTCATTGCAACTAAGATATGTACCATAAATTGTTTTAAAGATATTACTCAATTTCAAATGCTCATTCATTTATAGCAAAAAACATATAGACAATTTCCCAATAGTTCCTTCATAGCAAAACTATAAAAATTTATATTTATATGGTAAAGACATCAGAATTGTATAGCTCAAACACCATAATCATTTTCTACCAAAACAAGTCATGTAAGAAGGCTAAAATAATCACAATCATTTAAAAATAGGCATCAATATTATATAACTATGTATGTTCAGATCATTTCTCCAAAAATGATGATAGAAAACAGAAATAAGAACTTCTGAAATTGATGTCCAATAATAACACTAATAATCTTTATTATAATAAATATTTGATCTTATAACTACAGAACATGTATTAATATTATAGCTTTAAAACCTGTAGTTTAAAATTTTTTATCATTTTTTAAAAGAGAGAGAGAGAGAGAGAGAAAGAATTAATTTTATTTATTTTTTCATTTGGCCTTTTTTTCTCCAACACTGTTATGTATGCAGTACTGGGGTTTGAACCTGGGTCCTTGTGCATGGCAGCCAAGCATTCTAACCACTTAGTTGCTGCTTCAGCCCCTAAAATTATATATTAAAACTTCAAATAAAAATTCAGTCATTGAATTAATTCACAGATATATAAGTCTAATACTAGGCTTTTTGGTTTAGAGAATATTGTTCATTCTTTCCTATGACCAGTAAATTTAATGAAACTATACTCTGGAACCCTGACATCTTCTTCTCCATTTGCTGAGTTAATCCTTACACCTTTCATTTTTACCATTGTTAGTTGAAGTTCCTCAGGATTCTGTAGTACACCTCTGATCTTCTGACTTGACTTTCTAGAAAGGTAGACATAATCACTCCCACAATTTTAATTAGAAGGCCAGTTTTCAATCAATGCCAAGTGTCTAGTTCTAATGCCATTTTACTTTCTGAACTCCAACCTGTACTGCAGAATGACTTAGGCACACACACACACAAAAAAAAACATACTTTCCAGCAAATTCTCTGTGACTCACCATGGTAGATGTTCTAATTGCATCAGGCTTTGCAAGATTTTGTTTTTTCTTTCATTGAAGTGATGAGAGCAGAACATTGGTGTGGTATCTTAAATCACCCATTTGGCTGCTTTGATAGGAAAGAGCATTATGTATAGCATCAGGAAGCAGAGTTAAAAAAAGTGAACAAAGACCAATCAGAACAGAAGGCTGAATGGACATGTGGTGATGACGTATTAAAAAAAGAGAGTGATCAAGATTGAATCTAATGTTTTTGGTTTGAGTATCTATAAATGTGGAGTTGTCCTATACTCAGATGAAGAAAACTACAGAAAAAAAGCAACTTTGAGGAACAAAAGTGGAATTTCACTCTGAACTTCAGTTTTAAGTGTCTAATATCCTATTTTGACCCTGAAAAAACATCTTGATCTTCCCTTTCTCTCAGCTGATCATGTTTCAATGTGCTCTGTAATATGGGACATGTGTCTCATACTGCTTGCAGCATCACCAAATATATTGGGCCCAAGTCACTCTTTGAAGGGAGAGAAGGAAGGAGGAAGACATGAGAGGGAGATGAAGGAGGGGAAAGACAGTGATATAAAGGGACAAAGATGGCTGAGAAAGAAGCCATACAAAGAAATTGAGGCACAACTTCTCTGATGGACTGAAGAAATTTTCTCCTTGATCCATGCAGTCCCTATTTGATAAGGAGAATTCTAAGACATAAGGAATATCTCCCCTGACAATGTTCATTTACCATTTTCTAACTTACATGAACGAAAATTAAGAGCTCACATGTGAGAAGACATGGCAATGGCAATGAGGGGGTGCTAATGGTGAGATGCAGGAAAGATCATTGTCAAATACAGCTGTGCTGGTGATTCTGCAGACAGCTTGTTCTGCTCTGCCCCTTGCATCATGCTGCAGTGGCTGGTTGGAGCTGGTAGCTTTTCTTCATTAGTGCTTTTTAGTTTATGCTTCAAAAATGTAAACGTAAATCTATTTTTATCTTCTTAGCTCTATCTATTGATATCGAATGATACAAAGCTTGCTGTTCAGGATAATTAAAGATAATACACTTGTCAGGATTATTGGTTTTCTGTTTTTTGTTCAGTCTTCAGTGAACAGGATAATCACATTAATCATATGTTATTTTAATGATAGTGTAAATTTATTGGCATATTCCTTCAGGTGGGTGAACTCAAAGTGAAGATCTCAGACTTCTGGAGGGAAATGTTGTGGTTTCTTCATAGACCAGCCTGTTACACCCCACAGTTGCCTACCTATTATTCATTCTGTTGTTCAGCAGATGAAATAATAACTTTCTTTTTTTTTTTTCTGTATCACTGTGAATGTTGATATTCTTAAGGTGGCCTATTGAGAGAACCTGCCCTATCCTAAGGCAGTTGTCAGAGTTTCATCAGAGGGTCCCAGGTCCCTCAAATGTTCATCTTCTTTAATGAGTGAGGTAAGGGGTGAGAAGGAAAGGTCATAAACATCCCTCTGGAAATAAGTTGTTTAATTACAAAGATCTAATAGTTTGCACCGGATTTTTCATAGATGTTTATGACACAGGTGTCTGAGAAATAAAACATATGAAAATTATTTCTACAGTTTTCTATACTGTAAAAAAATCTAGGACTCTGCAATTACAATCTAAGAGGAAACCACAAAATTCTTTTCCTCTGTTCATTGAATACCTGACCTAACTAGTCAGTTCCCATCAATTCCTCCAGGTTTAATTTTTTTGAAAGACTGAGAAAGAGACTATCAATTTTATTTCATTTTTCATCTGTTCAGTTATTGTTGTTGTTTCTGATAGTTGTTTTGGGGTTTGAACTCAGCTCATCACACATGCAAGGCAAGCACTCTCCTGCTGAGTCACTACTCCAGCCCCCAATTTAAATTCTTTATCTTTACTCAACAACAGAATTTTTAATTTGATTTCATTTCATTCTTTTTATTGAGGAGTTGAGTTGTTGTACAAGGATAAATGCATACAAAGTGACAATATGATATGCATTTAATGCTCCTCCAGTATCATCCCTACTTGACCCACATGCCAGACTTTGGAGTCTTCTATATTTCCCATCATAACAGATATAAATGACTATACATACATATATATATATATTTTTTTGTGAATTTTCCAGAATTAAATGATTGCTTGAATAATTTTTGACTTCTTGGAGAGGCAGTTAAAGAGTAAGCTACATTGCTGATTGTCTCCCTAGATCTGACCCTATTCTCCCTCCCTTTCCCCTCCCCACTTGCCTCTCCCCTCCCTCCTGCCTCTTCCCTCCCCATTCTCCCCTACATATTTATGGTTCTCTTAGATTATGTGTTGTTACTTTTTTGGTGGGTCTAGTAAAAGAGCTTAACTACCCTTCACCCAAGCCTGGGTTTTGCTCTAGCCTCCAAAAATGACAAAAAATATTTGACCCTGAAATCTCAGGCTTCGGCTAATTTCACTCAGCATAATTTCTTCCATTGCCATCCATTTACCTTAAAAGACCATAATATTGTTGTTTCTAATAGCTGAGTAAAACTCCATAATATATATGTATGCATGTATGTGTGTGATATTTCAGAGTTTTGGAACCATTCATCCATTGAGGTAATTGGGCTTGATTTCATAATTTAGCTATTATAAATTGAGCTGCTATGATCATATATTTTCCTATGTCACTATAATGTTCTGATTCTAATTCCTCTGGTAAAATACCCAGAAGAGAGATAGCTGGGTCATACAATGGATCCACCCCTAATATTTTGAGGAGTCTCCACACTGCTTTCCAGAGTGTCTATACTAGTCTGCAGTTCCACCAATAGTGTGCTAGTGTTCCTATCTCCCCCACATCCCCTCCAGCATCTGTTACTGTTTATATTCTTCATCTTTGCTAATCTAACTGGAGTGAGGTGAAATCTTAATGTAGTTTTGATTTGCATTTCTCTGATTATCGGTGATTTAGAACACTTTCTCATGTATTCATTGGCTTTCTTGATTTCCTCTGTTGAGAAGTTTCTGTTTAGCTCTCTGGCCCATTTATTGATTGGATTGTTTGTAGGTTTCATATTAAGTTTTTTAAGTTCTTTGTAAATTTTGGGTATTAATCTCCCATCAGAGGAAACACAGGCCACCATGATCTTCCATTCTGTGGGTTCTTTCTTGACAGTTTTTAATTGTTTGGGTGAGCAAAATTTTTTTTAATTTAATTACTTCCCACTCATTGATTCTTTACTTTAATTCTTATGCTTTGGGAGTCTTGTTGCCAATCCCCATATGCTGGAGTATTGATCCTAATTTATCTTCTAGTGGTTTGGTAATTCCTAGTTCCTTGATCTGTTTTGATTTGATCTTCGTTAAAGGTGAGAGATAAAGATCTAATTTCAACTTTCTGCAAGTTGCTGCTCACTTTGTCCAGCACCATTTGTTGAATAGGCTGTCTTTCCTCCACGTTATGTTTTGACACCCTTATCAAATATCAGATGTTTAAAGATTTGAGAATCTTCTGTTCTAAACCATTGGTATTCATTCCTATTTTGATACAAATGCCATGCTGTTTTTTTACTCCCACTATATAGTATAATTTTAGATCTGGTAATGTGAAGCTACCTGTTTCATCTTTCTTTCTTGGGAATGTTTTGGCTATTCTAGGTTTCTCATTGTTCCAAATGAATTTGAAAATTGCTTTTTCTATATCTGTAAAGAATGACATTGATATCTTGATGGAGATTGCATTGAATCTGTATAGTGCTTTTGAGAGAATGGCCATTTTAATTATATTAATTCTGCCTAACCAAGAGCATGGAATATCTTTCCATCTTCTCAGGTCTTCTTCAATTTCTGTCTTCAGTGTTAGATAATTTTCTTCATAGAGGTCTTTTACTTCCCCTGTTAGATTAATTCCCATGTGTTTTATTATTTTGATGGGACAAATTTCCTGATTTCTTCTTTTGTCCTATTATTGTTAGCATAGAGGGAAAGCTATTGATTTATGGGTGTTGATCTTGTAGACTGCCAATTTGCTGAATATTTTTATAAGTTCAAGCAGTTTTCTGGTGGAAGTTTTTGAGTCTTCTAAATATAGGATCATGTCATAAGCCAAAAAGAATAGTTTGAATTCTCCTCTTCCTATTTGATTTCCATATCTTGCCTGATTGCTCTGGTTAGGGTCTCAAGGAATATGGTGAATAAAATTGGTGGGAGTAGGCAGCCTTGTCCTGTTCCTGAAAATGGAACTACTGGAAATACTTTAAGCTTTTCTGTGTTTAGTGTTATACTAGCTGAGGGTTTGTCATACATGGTCCTTACATAGTTAAAATACGTCCTTAGATCTTTATCTTCTCCAGAGGTTTAAGCATAAATGGGTGCTGGATTTTATTGAAGGCCTTTACTAAATCAATTGAGATGATCATATGTTTTTTGTTCTTAATTCTATTTAAGTGATGAAGCACATTTATTTATCTATGTATATTAATCTAGCCTTTCATTGCTGGAATGAAGCCCTCTTGATTGTGATGAATTATCTTCTTGATGTGTTTTTTAATACAATTTGTTAGAATTTTATTAAGTATTTTTGTATCAATGTTCATCAGAGTTATTGGTCTGTAGTTTTCCTTTTGATGTGTCTTTGCTGGATTTTCATATGAGTTATGGTTGCTTCATAAAAAAATATTTTGGAGAGTCCCTCCTTTTCAATTGTTTGGAATATCTTACTAAAGGACATGTATTAGCTCCTCCTTATAGGTTTGGTAAAACTCAGCAGGGAATCCATCATGTCCTGGGCTTTTCATCTTTGGAAGCCTTTTAATTGCTATATGAATTACGATGTTTGTTATTGGGCTATTTAGACTTTCAATATTACTCTGTGTTAATTTGGGGATATTTGTCTAGAAATTTGTCTGTGTCTTCCAGATTATCTAATTTAGAGGAATGTAGTCTTCAAAACAGTTTCTGATAATCAGTTGGATTTCTGTGGGGTCAGTAGTGATTGCTACCTTCTTGTTAGTGATTTTATTGATCTGCTACAATTCCTTCCTTCTTGTAATGAGTTTGGCTAGGGGTCACAGTATGGTAAGTCAGCGCAAGACCATGTTATTGCACCAAAGAACACTCTTCCACTTTAATAATGCATCTTAAGCTACATTATCTAGCCCAATTCCTAATTTTTTGGATAATTTCTTGTAGGACCTTGAAGTGCAATAATTTTTTTTACCTTATTTTGTATTGTGAGCCTTTGCATACAATCAAATTGTTTGTTCTGCTGTTTTTTGCTCAACATGAAGTATGGATTGATTATGGGGAGTGAATCCTGAGACTCCTCTCTGGTTATTCACTTGTGGGATCTTGATGATAGGTTGGGTATTTTTTGTCCCTGCCCTTACTGTCAGGATAGTTGAGTTGAACAGCAGATTCCCTAACTTGTGAACTATTTCTGACCTTTGTGATATACAATGCCTTCTGGGGTTTTCTGAGCTGCTACTGCACTGAAGAATTCAGGTGGATTCACTCTCTGAAGAGCATTGCCCTGCTGGCCACCCCTGGAGGAACTGTAACTCCAGTGCGCTTTCAGTTTCCAAGTTCAGGGCAAGGAGCACAGAGCAGCACCCCCTCTGCTAGACATATGTTCAATTCTTCCAGACCTCCTGGCCCTGGACTCTGTGCTCTCTTGCATGCTATGGACCTGCCTTAGGCAGTCTTGTGGGCTCTCTGATTTAGTGAAGGGCCCAGGCCAAGATGGGGTCCCCCGAGCACCTCCAACATGAATGCCTCTGAGATGGTTGATGTCTGAACTGATCTTCTGGGTTCAACTTCTGAATGTCAGCATAGTCCTGGAAGGGTTATAGAGACATCTCTTTGGAAGTCCCGACTCCTTCTCTCCTGCCTCTATGGTCAAAAGGGCTACTGCCCAACCTCTTCATGGGCTGGGTGAGAGAATCTGCTCTCCCCTCCACTGTGGAGAAGCTTACCTCCTTTTGGGCATGTCGCAGCACATTGGTCTGCATTCAGCTTATCTGCAACAGTCAGTTGGGACTTGACAGAATCGTGGAGACATCTGTTTTGGTGACTGGACTCCTTCTCACCTGCCTCTAGGGTCAAGGATGGCTAATGCCCAACCTCTTCATGGGCAGGTGGGAGGATATGCTATCCTACCCACCATGGAGAAGCCATGGAGTAGTCCCACATTTGGCCCAATGAGGCATTTCTACATGCACTCCATCTCTGTGTGGCAGAACAGGTCACAGTGCATCAGTGTCTACTCTGCTTTTGTGTTGTTTGGGGAGCAAATGCAGTTGCAGTGGTGACCAGCTGGGTCTGAGTTAGATCCTCTTTTCTACTAGCTACAGCCAAATCTCTGTTACCGAGAATCTCCCACTGATCAGTGCTGTGTTCCAACTATTCTTTTCCAATACATGCTCCTTGCAGGAAGGTGGTTTTCCCGGTGCTTCTTTATTTCAAGTGAAAAAGAGTATCCAGTTGCCAGTTAAATCCCTGTGATCCACCATCTTCTTCCACTTTTAAATTTTTTTAAACAAAAGGTACTATTACATTTTCTTTATCCTGTAAGAGAAATAGATTAACAACATTAAACTTGGGATAGATAGGTGTATTAACCTTTGAAAAATTCTCTTTTCAGTATATCCATTTCTTTGTGGAAGAAGTTTTTCATCTCCTGTGCCTTATTTTCTTCTTTAGATATCTTTTAGATCTTTTATGGTTTTATTAATCAGATCATTGATAGTTTATTCTAGGTTTTCTTCCTGCTCCCTATCCAGGGACTCCATGATTGGGGAATTGTGGGTTTGGTGTTTAGATTCATTGACCACAGATCTGTATCCTGAATTATAAGATAAACTCTTTGGGAGCAAGTTCAGTGTTGCATTGATCTTTAATTTATGAGTACTTAATATAGTACCAGACCCACACAGTGAATATTTTTTTAAAAAATGTTGCTATTGAAATAGCCTTTTTGCCTTATCTATTGACAGTTCAGAAGCGATATTAGTTGAATCACTTATATGAGTAGATATAACCTGACCTGAAACTGATCACACTTGATTTTATATATTTAAAATAGTGCTCAAATAATTTGTATCTTTTATTATTGTTTTGCTTATTTTTCCATGTTCTAGTGTCTTCTTGATCTTGTCTTGTCATCTTCTTCTGAAAGTAATCCTTATTACACATATGCTTTCTCTGAAGAACATGAGTAAGACAGTAAGTGGGGTCTACATGATCTCTTCCCAGCTTAAGCTGATTTCTCCCATAATGCACTTAATGTATTTTATAGATTTGTATCACTTGTTTACTTGTTATGGAATTAAAATTAGTTGACACTTATTTGTTTTGACTTTTCTTTTTTATTTTCTGGACTGGAACTTCCTACTTTCTTGAAGGGAAGAGTAATGTCTTTATCCTGGATCATTTTGATTAGTGATGTAATTTATACACAGGAAGAAACCAATAAGGTTGATTAAATATTTTAGTTACTGGAGAATTCTTTGAGAAAAACATTTCTTCCTCAGTATAATTCTTGCAGAAGGGGAGACAACGCAAATAGTAAAGAAAAGGCCATTCGTAAATTCTGTCTATCAGTCAGTCATTAAAGGTAGTGGTAGATAGCACATTCAGAATGAGTAATTTGAGAAGAGCTTAGTAAAGGTACTATTATCAAGAGTTCATTTATGACCACAACATTAGACTAGTGCCTTTCTCTGGGGTTAGTAACAGTGGGGAATCAAGAGGCAAAGATAACCAGAACCTACAGAGAGAGACCTGTGGATGGGTCTAAGTGACCTTCAATTAAAGATTGAGCCCATTCACTGCACACCCATAGGAAATGGTTTTCTCAGTCTTCTCCTTTCCCCTGGTCTCCAAAATAGCTAAATAGAACTAGAAAAAAGAGAATGAAGTACTTCATCAAGGTAGTTCTCACAGATCCACCTCTTGGGGTACAGAGCAAGTCAGAGAAGGTTGGAGAATAGACTTGGGGAAACTGACAGGAATCATGGGAAAGGATAAGTGTCACTTATCCAGTTTACCACCACTGCACAGAACACCATAAGCAAGAGGAAGTACTGCTTGGGAAAGTACTGTGAGGGATATCCAGTGGCGGTTTTGGTATGTTTCTACTGAACTCTTCTTGGAGCAGTCACTGATATATCGTAAGCTTTTCCCAGTTCACCATGTCTCCCATGCTGCCTCCAGAAAACTTTTTTGACCTGTGTGCAACCTACTTCACTGCCCTAGCACAATTGAGCTGTGGATGAGACAGTGATTCTGCCTCTGTGATAGAAGCACTCACTCTACAAATTCCTGGCCAACAACTGTCATGTGTGTTTTCAAAGGCTTTCTACAGCCACTTCACCATTACTTTCTATTTACTACACATTTTATACAGTTGGAAAACAAGTGTTGTCTCATTGTCTTTTCCTATCATCTAGAAATTCTATGTCAGTGCTGTCAAAACTCCTCACTGTTATACTGTCCCATAAATTTGTGGTTTCTCTGAGGCAATGGATTATCTTCAAATATACCCTAGTTTAACTAGATTGAAATTTCCATGAACAAAGGATTTATGTTAAGATATATTTTTGCACATTAAGCCTTCTATCTCAGTAAGAGGTCAATAAATCTTTTTTAAATATAGCTGAATATGAAATGTTTTCACTTTTTTTCTGCCTTTTGACAATTAGAAAAATTTATCCTAATGTAATGTCTTTGAACTTTTCAAAGTATGGCCAACTCATTTTTCACCCCTTTATCAAAGCCTCTGTCTTAAAGTGTTTTTCTTATAAAACATAGGCCAAAGCAAGAAATTCATCTAAAGCTTGAGACTTATTGGGGGATGCATTATGAAGGCAGCAAAAAGAGTGAGTAAAGGAAGTAAATAATATGCAGAAATACATTTCCAAGCTATCCAGAACATCACAAAAAAACGCATCGCCATGACTCAAATATATTAAACATTATAGGACAGGATGTTCAGAAGTGGTGCTCTTGCAAAAGCTATCTAAAAAGAAAGGAAAATAATTTATGTGTGGGCCTCTTGATTTTTGTCTTCTCTTTCTTGGTGGCCAACAATTGGCTACCATATTTATTCCCTTAGATTTCTAGGCTGTATCCACCAACATACCAGTTAGCTCTTCTGGAAATCATATCCAGTGCCCTAGAGGGTGAGACTTTATCTGAATTCACAGTAGCAGAGTATCTGAAGCCTCTTTGGAGATTTATGCCTGGCCTGGACAATTAAATAGCTGAAACTCTCATTCTTTTGGGAGCAAGGGTAAAATCAGAATGAGAATTCGACTTTAATTGTGAGTGCAGCAAAGACAGGTGGCCGTATTAGATAGGGTGATGAGGTAAAGGGTTTAGAGTGGGGATAGTAACTATTTGTCTATCAACTGTGGAACAAAATTGAATCTGGAGGACATCATAAATTGTGTCACTCAGATTCACATAAATACTTCCATGCCTGATTTGGTGATATCATTAAAAATTAATAGCCACATGTCATTACTTCTTCCTTGAAACAAGAGGGAAAGTCCAACTTTTTAAGGTTCTAGAGGAATATACTGACACTATAATTTGTGGAGCCACAAATTTATACCACTCTCCTCAAAGTCCTCTCTTCTAAGGCACAGGCATCTTTCTAGAGACATCATCTAGAATCTATGTGCATTTTTGGTCTATTTAGTTTTGGAGTAGGAGTAAGCAATAAAATCAGTATTGTTTACAATAGTGAGTTCTAAAGACTTACACTTGTTTTAAAGTGTATATTCTAGTCCTACAAAGAATAAATTAACAAATGAAACACATCTCTGACAAACTCTCCAATTCAAAATATTCTCAACAGGAAAAGTACTGACCAAAGCAGTCTGTTTTAGTTTTCCTACAGAATTCTTCTAAAATTATAGTAAAACCCCACACAACAAGCAATCACAATTATACTAACATCTTATACTTATGAAACACAACTTTGTGAATAATAGCATCATTAAGGAAACAAAAAGTAGTTTTGACAATTGTTGTTTCCTAAGAAATAGGAATATTCTTGATTGCATACATAGTTTTCAAAGAATTCCTTTTGTATAAACTCATCAAAATATTTTATTTTTAAATTCCTGTTTTTCATCTTTAGCAATGGTATGGTAGTCTGTTTTTAAATGCATATGCAATTTGCCATAACAAATCACCAGAAAGGGAAGTATTCCTTTATTTCTTCATCTTTTCAATGGAAGCGATTTTATTAAAATTATTGCTGCACTGACTCCCAGTATCATCCACCATACTCTGTGCAAGGCCTGACATCTTACCTGGAAAGCCAGACAAAGGTGATGGAATCACTCATAGTTCCTTCTTAAAATATTTTATTTGACTTCTAAAATATAACACACCCTTCAACTGCTTTTATTTCAAGAGACATTAACATTTTCTTCTCCTCTTATAACCTTCTAAAAAGTGTTTCAGTTTTCTCAGTTCTTCTCTTCTCCATTTACATTTGTACACCTATGTAAAATCATCCCATTTCATTTGTAAAACACTCTTCATAGTCTAAAGATTCTTAAGTGACTTTGTCTAGCCTAGATCTTTATACTGAATTGCATAGTTTACATACCCAATCACTTTTTAACTTCTCCATTTTGTATTCTCAAAGGGCTCTGACACTTTATCTGTACAGAATAGAATTCTTTTCCTCCATGTAGATATTTTCTCTCTTCTGGTTTCCTGAATAATTCTTTCAAGTGGTCAGGCAAAAAAAAAAAAAAAATGTAAGATTCTCCATCCTTTATTATTCCTTTCCTTCCAAACTTCTTATTCTATCTCTAAGAAAATATAAATATTAATGAATTAGCCTTCAAAAATGAATCAACAATCATCATTTCTTAATGACTATTTTATTGATCCATGGCATTGCTCTATCTTCAGCAGTCCACTATCTTGAGCTCTTAATTTTACCCTACTAATGAACATTCTCTACACAAAATGAAGCTAAATTTCCAAATTTCACCCTGTCTTTTTCTCACACATATCATTCCTTATCAGAACAGAACAGAAAAACAAGATCATGCCACCTGCATCTCTCCTAAGACTTGGCAAATCATTAAATGTTGAATTTTTTTCATAGTGCTCTTGTCCTCCTGAATTTTCTAGGTTTTCCATCCTTTTCTATAGTCTTTAATTAACATGGAAGGAATTTAATTGACTAAGTTTTTGAATTTTAAAAGAATTACATGATTACAAGATCGATTGTAGTAAGCAACTTCCAACTAGAAATTCTCTTAAAGGTATCCAAGTGTTTTCTTGCTGAACATTTTAAGCACATAACTAAACTCATTTTGAACCTAGTGTTTTGGTCACACTTCACTCATACTCTTTGTGAGTTCCAGAAAATTTGCATTTTAGTCAAATATGTGTAAATCAATTCAAATCAATGCAGTAGAGAGATTCATTTAAAGAAATTGTGCAGTGAATTTTTAAAGTCATCTTCTATTAAGTGAATCATCACTCCCTAAAACATCTTATTTTAAATTCCAAATTAGTTTACTTATCTTTGGCCTCCCACCTCCACTGTCCTACCTGCAGTATCTCCAACTTTCTTCAGCTTAAATATTTTTTGTGGCTTTTTTTATTCTTCTCTTAGGAATAAAATGGTTGATTAGAATATTATCTTACAATGGTTTCATAATTGACATGTTTCTGTGGCTAAATTCTCCTAAGGAGTAATCCAACTGGTCATATTTAAACATCTTCTCAATCATCATTACCTGCCATAATTAAACTAAAAATTTTTCCCTTTCATTTTTACTTAGTTTTAAATTTTTATGGAATAATTTAGCATACAAAAATTAAACTGAATATTTTTACACATAACCCATTGTTTTCATATTTTATACTGAATAATTATTTGTGTGCTTTGTGTGTGGGTATGTGTGTACATTTGTGTGTTCACATGCATGGGGGTGGGTGATAGTCCTGTGTTTTTAAGATACTTAGCAGTATCTCTAACCTCTACTTCTAAGTGCCAAAAGAACATGATATGTTGTGCCCAGCTCTTGCCATCTTGCCATATGTCCTCTGTTGATCAAAAGCAACCTTATTTAAGATCTACTATAAATGTCAGTTCTCAGGTATAATACTATTTAACACATAAATTCACCATTTTATCCACCATCTATCTACATACCTACTTCTCAATGTATAATAAACATCATAAAGACATCTACAAATAGGGGGAAATAATTCCTTACTATCATTACATCTCCAACACTTTCTCCAAACTCCAATGTAAAAAAAAAAAAAAAAATCACACAGGGAACGGGTGTAGAGTCAGGCACAGGTGTTTATTGGGATTTGTTGCTCTGGACCAAATTCACTTGCACCGCCATAATGAGGGCGGGCATGGGAAGTTACAGCTGGCCGGCAGGGGGAAAGGCTTGGAGGAAAAATGGCGCAGGGAAAATGGCCCTAGACCTCAGCTGGGTAGCTGCTTTATAATTTTAGGGAAATAAGAGAAGTCAATGGGGTTATCTTTTTGGAGATTGGCTGGTGGACCTGTCAATACAATAGAGCTTATCTGCCAGCGTTTTGATTGGGTGTTCTTTTCACTGGCAAGCTGCCCTGTGCCCTGCCCCTTAGCCAGCCTGCATGGCCTCATGTGTTGACTTAAGCCATGCCCCCAGCCAGCCGCCATGATGTCCAGCCATGTGGCCTGGCTGAAGCCCTGACCCCAGTCAGCCTAACATCCAATTGTCTCATAAATGTTCACTTTATTTTTAAACATCTTTTTTTTTCTACTTCTTGTCATTGATTTCTTTTTAGATCTCTGTAGCTATGTATGTGAGATAATAAAGAAGTAGAGAAATGGAAAGAAGACAGAGATGCAGACACAAAGCTGTGTGTACACAGACTTACCCCTGGAGGGATAAGTACACACACTAAGAATAAACACTTACACATATGAGTGGGGTTATGAAGGGGGGTCTTTGCAGACGATTTGAATTAAAGTGCAAATAGGATAAATATATTATAATTAGCCTTAAGACTTTTTAAATCTGTATAAAATTTACCATCATTATTCTCTTGAATAATAACTAAGAAAACCTTCCTAGTTAATTCTACATCTCAGTTTTTCCACAGAAGCTTTACAAAGTCTAGATTTTTAAATTGTGCCTCTATAATATAGGTGATACTGTTGTCCTCTTTATTTCCTGGTGTTAAATCTAAAATTTGAAGGTCTTCCTGTCTTCACTTGAAGCATGTACTCCTGCATTCCCATACAAGATGATGTTGATCCTTTCATGAAGAACCTCCACCATAGTTCTTTCTTTCTTGACCTATCATTAAACTCAAGTTGCAACAGCACCCCAATGGTTAGGTATAAAGTGAGGTTCACAAGAAGGTACACACACTCAAGAAGAACTTGAGTTTCCTAAATTATTAAGATGGAAATCCATGGAACATGTGTATTAAGATTATGAAATAATGGTGGGAGGAATACAAATTTGAATCAGACCAAATTTATCCATAAGACTCACTTAGCAGTGAGTTTGTAGTTAGTGATGCAGTTCAGGTAGTTTGAAATTACTTTAATAGTTTGGCTTGTTGACTGAAAAAAATGGACAAAAGATGTTCCCCCTTGAGAAGATGGGAAATGCCCAATTTCCTTAGTTTAATATTTTAAAAAATTGTTCAGAACCTCAGGATATTATGTTTTAGAGTCATTTAAAATATACCAACCCTTTAATGGTTCAAGGGACAGAATTTTCATTAATAAAGTTGTCCCTTGATATTCATAAGGGATGGGTTCAAAGACCCTGTATACCAAAATGTGTGGATTCTCAAGTCCCCTACATAAAATGGTATAGTATTTGCATATGCTCTAATTTCTAGATTACTTATAATACCTAATACAATGTAAATCATTCTATTATATTTTTGGAATAATGACAAAAAGTTTGTACATGTTCATTATAGCTAAAATTTGTTGTTTTTAAAAATATTTTCAATATAGAGTTTATTGAAACCAGGGATGCAAAACCTGTAGATATGGAAGGCCAATTGTATTTAAAAAATAAATTTGTGAGAGGAGCCCCAGCATCCTTGAAGTGGTCTATTATCACTTTTTCCTGTAGGCCAAATGTTTTGGTGAGAACTTCTCTTTCTCCATTAGGAACCCTAAATCCCATGTAGTCAATTGGACCCCCAGAAGATAGCAACCAAATGGTAGCACACACTGCCAATAGCAAGGTAGAAATGGTTACCACCAAGGACAATATAGTTAAAAATGAAATCAGACCATTCACACTCACAGAGACTCACTAATGATGGTGTTTCTAGAAGTTACATAAATAAAAAGCCCGCTTTTTATTTGGTGTGTATAAGCAGAAAAATTCTGTCAAGTAAGTGAGAACTTAACTTTAATCAGAAAACCATAGAGTCACATTCCCTTAACAAATTCCAAAACCTAGGCTAGTTTGTAAATTTAGAAGTCTTTTAATTAAGTAGAACAGGTCCTATTCTTGAGGAAGGACCTGGGACACTATCAAAAATTCATACTATTAATATTTCTCTAATTCTCTCTCAAAAGGACCTACAGCATTTTATCAGGGTAACTGTGTTTTAGTCAGTTTTTTGCTGCTATGACTAAAAGATCTGAAAAGAACAATTTTGGAAGAAAACTGTTTTTTGAGGGCTCATGGTTTCAGAGGTCTTAGTATATAGAAGCCTGGCTTGAATCCTCAGTGCTAAAAGTGAGGTTGAATATCATGGCAGAAGGCAGTATTCCAGAGACCAGAGAAACTCCATGCCAAATAGAAAATATGCACCCCAAAGGTATGCCCCCAACGACCCATGTATTATAGATATACCCTACCAGCCTACATTATATCAGTTAACCCCTTATAGGGGTTTAACTCACTGACTGAATCAAGGGTTTCATAACTCAATCATTTCACCTCAGCCTACCTGGATTGTCTTACATGAACTTTTGGGGGACACCTTTCATCCATTCCATAACACTATACATTGGAAGAGTAACTAATCAGGCCCTTTGGAAACTACTGGACATTGACTCTGAACTGATGCTGAATTCTAGAGACCTAAAAGGTCATTTTGTTATTCCAGTTAGAGTAGAACCTATGGAGCTCACATAATTAATGTAATCTTACCTCAGGTTTATCTTACAGTGTGCCTTGCAGGTCTCTGAGCTCATCTTGTGGTCACTTTCCCAGTTCTAGAGTACATAATTAGAAAACAAATACTTCACAACACAAACAATCCCTGTATTTGTTCTCTGACCTGTGGAATGGGTGGTTGTAAAAGGAAGAGTCCAGACAAGTTATTAGAATATCTCTACTTGGGAAAATAGTATTTCCAATGGAATATTTCATCTCTGAATACATTTCAGAGATTAGTGCCACTACTAAGGACTTGAAAGATAGAGGGGTGATGATTCCTACAGCATCTCTACTCAACTATCCTATTTGGTCTATGGAGAAAATGGATGGAACTTAGATAATTACAATTGTTTATTATAAGTTTAATAGGTGGTGCTTCCAATTGAACTGCTATAGAAGAGATAGTTTCTAATTTGCTTAAGCAAATTAGTGTAGTGGCTGGTATCCATTGTTATGGTTTGGAGCTAGAAAATCTCCATACAAGCTCATATTTTGAAAGCATGATCACCAATGCAGCAAGGTTCACAGATGGGGCTTTTAGGTCATGGTAAGAGTTGTAACCTCCTCAGTGTAATAAATCATTTGAAGGATTAATCATTTGAACGGACTACTACTTAGTAGCTGTAGGTAGGTGCAATGTGCTCAGAGGTAATAGTTTGCTGACCACACCCTTGGGGATTAATTATATCCTGTCTCTGGTTCCTTGCTCTCTCTCTCTCTCTCTCTCTCTCTCTGTCTGCTTCCCAGCTGCCATGAGATGATCAGTTTTCCTTCAACATACCTTTCCACTATGATGTTCTGCCTCATCTCAGACCCAGAGCAATGGAGTCATTCAACCATGAACTGAGGCCTCTGAAACCATGAAGCAAAATAAATCCTAACTCTTCTAAATTTTTCTTCTTAGACACTTTCATCACAGTGGTGAAAAACTAACCCACACACCTAGTATGCAGTTATTATTCTAACAATTGCTCTTTTTGACCAAGAGAAGCAGTGTCTTTTAAACCGGTAATTCCAGGGGAAAAATCAACTCCTGAGTCCCAATGGCGTAATTTTTTTTCACAGGGCTTTTGTTCACTTTTTGTTTTCACAATATATCACACACTGATCCATAAAATTGATGACAGTGTGCTGGTTTAACCTACTGAACAACAAGAAAACACTCCAGACCTATTGGTAAGACATTTGCATGTCAGAAAGTATGAAAATAATCAAAATAAAATTCAGGTATCATCTACCTCACTCAACTTTCTATGAGTCCATTGATACAGGGCATTTGAGATATTCATTCTAAGTTAAAGAAAAAGTTGTTATAACTGGATTCTCCTATGACTTCAAAAAAGATATAACACTTAGTAGGTTTACAACATATTCCTCATTTAGGTATGTCCACCTGCCCATTTACTAAGTAGACCAAATTGCTACTAGTTTTTAATTGGACCCAGATAGGGAAAGGCTCTGAAACAAATCTGTGTTTCCGTATGCAGCTCTGACGTTTGTTATCTGACATTTGAGTCACGTAATCAAGCAGATCCACTAGGGTTTGGAGAGTCAGTGGAAGATAGTGATGCTATTTGGAACCCTTTTCAGACTTCTATAGGTGAATTGCCATGTATGTCTTTAGGATTTTAGAACAAGAGTTAATCATCATCTGAAACAGCAATTTTCCTTTTGAGAAATAGCTCTTAGGCCACTTCAAGCTGTCATGGAAATTGAATGTTTGACCATGGGCTGCTAAGTTATGATTCCAGCTGATATGCCCATTGTGGACTTGGTGACATCTGACAAAAAGAGACATAAATTTGGGAATACATTGCAGCACTCTTCTATAAAGAGAGGTTCTTGGTCCCAAGAAAGTTCTGTAGGCACAAGTAATTTACATGAGGTAGCCAGAATGCCCAGGGTCTATCTATGTTATTATTAAACTGCCTTCCCTCTCCCATCTTTCCCTGATATCCTCAAGGGGTGGGGGTTTCCTATAATCAGTTGGCAGCAGAAGGGACGTCTCGGGCCTGGTTTAAAATGGTTCTGCATATTATGCAGTTACCACCAAAAAATGGGCAGCCATAGTACTATAGTCAATCTCTGGCATATCCCTAAAAGATAGTAGTAAGTAGAAGTTCTCCCAGTGGACAGAACTTTGAGAAGTGAAACTACCTGTGCATTCTGCTTCTGAGATGTATCAGATATGTAATTATGCACCAATTCATGGACTTTAGTCAATGTCTTGGCTAAGGTGGTTAGGGACTTGGAAGAAATATCATTGGAAAACTGATGACAAAGAAACATGAAAAAGAAGTTAGGGATAAATATCCTTTAATGTGCAAAGAACATGAATTTAGTAGTGTTCTTGTGAATGCTCCCCAAAGGGTGACCTTTGGAGAAGAGGATTTTAATAACCAAGAGGATGGTTGGATCCATTCAGTGGATACCAGTTGACCTTTCTTATCACCCACTCTTTTCATTATCCATTCATAAACAAACTGAATACACTGGAAAGGATGGTGATTATGCATAGAACAAGCAATATGGACATCCATTTACGAAAGCAAAGCTGGCAACAGCCCCCCTTGAAGGCCAAATTGGCTAGCAGCAGAGACAATCACAGATGCAGCACCATTACCCAAGATAACCAACTTCCTGGAAGCATATTGATGATATTAGACAACTTGCATCATATAAGAGGCGGCAGTTTGTTCTTATGGAATTGTCACTGGCTCTGGATACAGATTGGCCTTTCCTATGTTCAATACTACTGAAAAAACTACTATCTGTAGACATGGAGAATACCTATTTCACTATCATAGTAGTTATATGGCATACTTCTGATTGAGCAATTCGCTTCCCAGAAAAAAAAATTATTGTAATAGGCCCATGTTCATGGAAATCACTGTTCTTGCCATGTTATCCATGATGCTAAGCAATTTGCTAGATGGAATGGTGAAACCATCGTTAGAAGACTCAGAAGCAGAGCTAGCTACATGGAAATACATTGTAGAGCAGAAACAGGGCTTTCTACAAGGACCTATGATGCTCTGAATCAGTGTCCAATATATTGTGCTATTTCTCTGATAACCAGAATTCATTGGCTCAGGAAACATAGGGTGAAAATGTTAGTTACACCACTATTATCTCCATGAACTACTAGGAAAATAAAACTTACTTGCTGTTTCCATGACTGTATGAGCTACTGGCCAAGATGTCATGGTTCCACCAGAAGAAGCAAAGATTTTATTGACTAAAAGTTAAGACTACCACATAGCTACTTTTGATCCTTCTCTCTCTGTTTCAACAGGCAAAGAAGGAAGTTACAATGTTATCCGGAGTGAACATTCTGAGAAACTGGCAGGGAAATGGGTACCTACTTTGTAATGGGCATAAGAAAATGCATCAGGAATATAAGAGATCCATTAGAGTACCTCTTAACATGGCCCTGAGTAAGGGCATTGAAAAACTACAAATCATTCCAAAAAGGACTACTAATTGATCAGATCCTTTATGAATGAAAGTTCAGATCACCCTGCCTAATAAAGAACTACAGTCATCTAAGGTGCTTGCTGAAAGCAAAAGGAATACAGAAGGTACTTCTAAATACAAAACTACAAACACGTAAGGAGTTACAGAAATGAGACTTGCAACTTTCATTAATATTTTCTTCTTATATTTTTATAAATATGTATGTATGTGTATATATACATATATATATATACATATTAAGAAAATATCTTTATTTTCTTTCCTTTCTTCTTCCTTTATTAGTAAATGTGGAAGAAGGAAGATTTGTTTTTGCTTTATCTGGGGCATTTAATGTCTCCCACTCTTTACATCAGTGCTGCCGGTTCTCAAAATTTTAGCCTTGGACTGAATTTGACTATGGCTTGGCTGTCTTGGTTCTCCAGTCTGCAGACAGTACAGCAGAAAGTATAAAGTCTTAGCCTCCATAATCTTGTGATCCAGTATTTAAAACACATACACACACACACTAGTTATTAGTTATTTTCTTCTGGAGAACATTGACTAATACAGAATAATGCAGATGATTTAACAAGTTTTTGTTCATGGTTTTGTTTTTCATTTTTTAACCTGCAGCACAAGGCACATGATGCTGGATCTCTCTATGAAGTGTTTGAAGTTTATGTCCTACACCTATATCATGTAGTAGACTAGGTGTAAAAAATTTATGACATTCTAATTTTACTATACTTTTTAATTTATTAGCTGAAATACTTCTATCAATAGAAACTTTCCACATTTGCTATTTTTGTTTGGGAGTAGAGATTGTGGAGAAAAAGCAAGGAAAATACTCAATTTCAAATTAACCCATTTCACCATAATCCTCCAATGATGACTGATAAGTTTTCTTTTTTCATATCATTTTTATGCATTCATGGATTTAAATGTTGTTATGAATTTTAAAACATTATAGATACTGGATTTTTAATGTTTTTTATTTCCCTATATTTTAGCAATAAAATCTCTTCAAATTGACATCTGAATTATTTTGACGTGGCTCAAGAGTCTTTGAAACTTTTCTTGCTATCTGGTATGATCAGACATCACAGTTCATCTTGTATATTTCTAAACCTGACAACAGCCATGACCCTAAGAATAGAATATAATAAGTCCTTACAGTAAATAAAATAATGGTATGTCTTTTTGTCACAGTCTTGTCAGATATAAATCCATTGATCTATAAAGTTTCAACTTACATTCTTTTTACTTTATGATATTTCAAAAGCAAAATGCATTCTGTGGAATCCATATTTCAAATTTTGAATTTTTATATTGTCTCAGGCTAGTGATATGCAACAAGATACTATTTTGCAGTGATGGGCAGTGGCAATTTGTCATAGCTCCCAAGCAAGCATGAGGTTGAATAACCAACATTCCACAGTGGACAGTGTTGCCAAGTAATGATGCTCACCAGGTTAGCACTATGAAATGAATTTTCAACTTACAATCATTTTAATTTGCAATGAGGTTTTTTTGGGACATAACCCCAATGTAAGTCAAGAAACATGTACATATTTATTTAGTTTTCTCCATCCAAAAAAGTACATATGATGTCATTTTTAATTGAAAATAATCTAAAAACTATACTGGTGAAGATTAATGAGACAATCATCCTTGGAATACAATTTAAAAGCAAACACTACGGATTTGGATTCAGCCCCTCCATTTACTAGCTATATGACCTTGAAAGATAGTTAAACTCTGAGCTGGTTATCTAATTTTTAAAATAGGAATATAATACTTATTTTTCTTATTTAGAATTACTGCTAGCTAAACATATCAGTGTGTTTTCCTAATCTATGTATCAGTATAACTCCCCTCTGTTATCAAGGCGCCTCCCAGCTTCTTTTCCTGGCTCTAATCTTCCTGGCTCTAACCTTCCGGGCTCTAATCTTCCCGCAGGCACAAACATACACCCACTGACCAACTTTCACCACTGTCCTTGGGGCAGCGAACCGATCAGCATCTGCCCTCTGCTCTTAACTACCCCAACTCCCATGAAAATCCCCTATAAATGCTCTTGTATACCCACAATAAACGGGGAACCCATCTCTGATGATTGGTTTTGGTCTCACTGAGCCTGTTTAATCCTTTCAATCAGTATATTTTCTTGTGATGGATACAATAGTTTTAGCTATTATTACTGTTCTTATTACTTTTCACTTTTTCTAAATGACCCCCCTTTTATCAAGAAAATTCATTTCCTAACATAACCTTATAAGCATAGTTATATTTGTGGTGGACATCATATTATCTATATTCACAATAGTAATAAGTTTTCTTCTGTAATACAGAAACTACAAATCTTTAAGACAACTGTGAAAAGAATAGAAAAATGAAGTATAAAGAAGTGTTAGCTGATCATTCCTTTTTCTCTTGCTACTAACTTCATCGATTATCTTCTTTACCTTCCTTGCCTACTGCTGTGCACTGAACTGATTGTTTCATTGTTTCCTTCATAATAATTTCCGAAGCTTCTTACTGGTCGATGTACTGAATAATTTTTTTTTCATTTAGCACCTACTCCCTTGGCTTGAATTCCATCTCCTGGTGAAATAAATATTCGTGTTGAACTCTAGCAACCATCTGGATTATAAACCAGATGACTTGTCACAAGAGTCTTTGGGGAGAAATGGAGGGCCTGTGAATTTTGAGGCTAAAACTATCATGCCAATTTAAATGGGTGAGATGACTTGCCCTGTATTTTTACTTATTCTATCAACAAGAGCACTTTAAATTTTCTTGCAGGACTGAAAAACACTCTCTGGTTGAGTGACACCTTTTGGAAAACCAATATCTCAGTTCAGAGATTTCATTGTCCAGAAAGAAAGAAAAACAGAAAGAAAAAGCTTTAAAAATAAAACAAAACAAAACAAACCTAATGCCTGTCTTTAGGAGGACTCAGCACATGCCTTGTTCTCAGCTCTGCAAAAGTTAAACAGACTTAATTGCCTTTTCATATGTCAAAACCAGCCTGTCCAGAGGGACACAAGAAGAGAAGCTTGTACAGGAACATTTTACGCTGTATCTGTTCCTGGAGCAATGGTGCTTGTGTTTCCAGGGCTGTCAATTAAGCATATTTTTCCCTAGCACATATTCATTAAGACACAGTTGCCAACTTCATTGCCACTGCATTTTTTATTATATACATTAGTTATGGTTGAAGGACAATTTAGAAATGTTTTTATGAGGAATAAAGAGGACCTCCGGCTGGATGATTTTCCTATCATTTATTATATTGCACTAGCAGAGCAAAATGGCTTTGCACCTCCTAATGATACACTCTCATCTGCATTTAACTTAGTCTGATCCTTTGAATTTTTTTTTGAGCAATGTCTTATCACCACAGAACTTCTTCAAAGACATATCAAATATATATTTATGGCCATTGCATTGAAGATGTATTACAAAGTATTAGAGAGTGGAGATGGGACTATGCAGCAAATGAGCAAAGGGATCTTGTAATAAACTATGATATAGATATATTAAAAGAGTCAACCAAACTGCTATGTCTAGAAGGGTACGGGGGTGGAACAAAGGGAAGACCAGAGAAACACAAAAGTAACAAAAGACAGAGGAGAACAAGTCATGTCTAAGACCACAGAGATACTGAGCTTTAACATAACTGAGAGATTATCTTTTAGTACCGTCTCCATGGATTATGTCCCAGTCCTAAGAAAGCAGGGAGAAAAATATTGTTCTTGGATGGACTGTGAACTAATTTGAAGTTTAAACAACTTCTAATCCTATGGCTGGTGAATAATGATTCACAAAATAGTAGTAAACATGTGCCAGAAGTTACAGAAGATGTTGACATTCAGAAAGCTATTAAATGGAGACTTATATGTTGCACTCAAAATTTGTTACTGACTGTGGTAGTGACTGTTGAAACTCGTGGAGCTGTCACTGGTATCTGGAACATTATGTGGACCATTCTATAGTCCTTGGGATATTCTCTCTTTTCCCATCTCAGCATGAATGTCTGAGAGAAACAGATTTCCAGACAGATAAAAAGGAGGTGGGAAGCTTATTAATGAGTGCTCTTGGTATTATTATTTATTAAAGGGAAGGAGAGAAACAGGAATGGGTAGAAATAGAAGTTAAAGTATTAAAGCAGAACCTCAAGTTTCGCTACAGAGGGTTCAGGGTATAGGGCGATGCCTTGGAGGTACAGAGTTGGCTTGAGAGGCGAATGTTTAAACTCCAAACTAATCACTTGTTGTGAATAACTAAGGGGTTGGAGCCTTGGGTAGCAGTGCTCTGAGGAGGCTGGCAACTGCAAAGTTAATTGTTGGATGGCTCTCCCAGAAGATGAGGAGATTCTGGGTGCTTTTTCATGACTTTTACAAAAATGGAAATGATGACAGTTTTCTCAAACTGCTGTTGTAACAGTTAGATATAAATAAGTTACTTCCAGTTATAGAATCAGAGCTCAGGTAGTCAAGATTTCCCTTCCTATAAAATTCAAGTAGGGATTTTGAAACCTTTTTAAACTTATAAAGATTTGTGAGGAAGATATTTCTGCTATCTTTAACTTTTTGGATGTTGTGGCAAAAATTTGAGAATATCAATTATCTTACACTTGCAAGAATTTTACAATTCAGGAATTATATGAATTTCATTTTC
>PVKS010030333.1:0-24451 GCA_004027875.1 Aplodontia rufa | reverse complement strand
CCCACCTGTGTCCACCCACCTCTTTCCAAGGACCCCTTCTGGTACCCAGCCATCTTCTTCCGGTGAACTTGGAATCCCTACTACCCTCACCACGTCTGCAGCGATTACCACCTCCATTATCTCCCAGTCACCACCTACTTCCTCTTGCATCTGCCTCCACTTAATCACAGCCAATCACGCAGGCTGTGCACCTGAGCTCCTCCAATTAGGGCGAAGGGCAGTATTGTGTCAGGTTGACATTAAAAACCTCTCACTCCCTTGCGAGGTGTGCATTTTTCTTTTGCCCTTCGGCCGAAGTAAAATTTCTGCCTTGCTCACCTATACCCGACCACATGTTTGATTTCATTTATAACACTCTGAATTGGTCACTCTCAATTCATGTTTCCAATCCCACATAGCACTCCCCTCAGGGTTCATGATAAATGTGGTTAACATTTGTGATGGTGCATGAGCAGCCTTAGGAGCTGGGTCCCTGGAGAGCAACTCTAGCCTTTCTTTATATCTCCAGTGCTCTACCATGCTGACCCAGCTTGGAATCCAATTACAGATTCTGAGGGACAGGGTTAGTGGAGATAGGAGATATCTCCCTGAACTCTTGGGAGGAGTTAAGAATCTTGTATTAGGAAGGAATCCACATTCTAGGCATGTGAAAAAGTGCAGGAAAGCTGGTGGAGAGAAGAGTTCTAAGTGGCTGAAAATGACAACCAGCCATAATATACACTGTGCTCACTGTCAGGGACAGTTCTAGAATTTTTTTCTAGTATTTCTAGTATTTGCTCAAAAATTGTAACTTTACCCCAATTAAATTTGGAACTTTAATTGAATTAGATAGTAAATAATATATAGAAAAAATAGTAAATAATAAATAATTAGTGGTAATTCATCCATAACTCCTTTTGCCTCACCTTTAATATGGTTTGTACTTCACTATAGGATGTAACAGATTAGCATTAGATAATTTTGGAGAACAGCTAATTTAATGAGTTGGTCTCCAAACAATAAGCATCTACAGAAGGGAATTTATTTTAGGATTTTCAATGATCATGTTTGAAACGTTTGAAAAATCAAGTTAGATTTGTCCTTTAATTATGAAATACTTAACTTTGGTGATTCGTATTCTCTGTTCACGTGATTAATGGGAATGTTTTCAAAACATTGGGCTTTCAGAAAGATCAAGATTTTTCATCTCCCTGTAATAAAAGATATTCTGTGCAATTTTAAAGCTCAAGTGTCTATCTCTGTAAGGTTTGTGTTCAGGTATAACAGCCTGGAATTTATAACCTGGGTTCTGAAAGGAAACCGTAGGGACAATGGGTTGCTAAGCAAGTCTCTCAGCTAATTAAACCGTGTGCCTAGAATTATTCTGACCACTGTGCTGCTCACTTTTAGGTTTGTTAAAACGTACATTAGAAATAAATGAAAATATAGATATTCCATTTTTCAATTTAAAAAAGAAAATAAACTAAAAGATACAATTGTCTGAAAAATATTTGAAACAGTAACAATGAAATACTTAACCAAATTATGATATGTTCCATGAACTGTATATCAATTGAGGGTTTCTGAACAATATAACAAATCCTGTTTTTCAGTCAGATTGCAAATTGTAAAAATCAGTAGAAATAGGCAGAATTTAACAATCCATTTGTAAGCATTTTTTAAAGAAAGAGAATCAATTTTATTTATTTTTTCATCTGGTTTTTGTTTCTCTGACACTTAGTTGTATATATGGTGCTGGGATTTGAACACTGATCCTCATGCATGCCAGGCAAGTGCTGTAGCTGCTGAGCTACTGCTCTAACCCATTTCATAAACATTTTCACCCTGGTTTTGTCTTTCAAAAGAAAATTGAGTTAGAAGGAAACCTATTTAACTTATGCATATTGTAACTAATTTTGCTACTTGGATGTATTAGAAGATGGGAGCTAGACCCTCTAAAGAGAGCTGAAAAACGTAGCCATGGACTAGGTCCCAGACTATTCAATAATTATTTATCTGTTTAGAGATACATTCGTAATTTAAAACAAAGACAAGGGTAGGGAACAGGAACTAAATAAGTAAGCATATACACTTGAGGAGCAATTTAAAGCCTGACAGCTACATCCTGTTACATATTTCAATTATGCTAATCCTGTAAGAATCCGTTCTTCATTTCCTCCTAATTATCATTCTGTATATGTTATTCTTTCACTAGTTTTCAGAAATCTGCTCCTTAAATAGAAAATCATCTTTCTATACACACTTAGCCAAGAAGTACTTGATTTTATTTAATTTTGTTAGTCATGTTTGGAAGGGAAGTACAGTCTCTGTGAAGGACAAATCTCAACTAGTTTTAGTGATTTAGATCATTCTTTTATCAAATCTTATTTTTTCCTTTTGACCATCTGATGTTTTATTTTTTATTTTTTTATTTCAATCTTTAATTACAATTGTCGACTCTCAAACATATTTTACTTTCTAGTCTTTGAATCTCTAGTAATGTGTAAAAACAAAAAATTCAAAACATCTAGAACCATTGCATATTAAAACATCATAGTATCCAAATGTTATGTGTCAACAACAAAACTCTCACCTGTCTCCTGGGGAGTTTAAAACTTTAGCATCAGGAAAACCCAGAATGTGTGGGTTTTTTTGTTTTGTTTTGTTTGTTTTCGTTTTTTGTTTTGCATTGAGCTCAATGTGTTCTTCTTTCTCATTTTTTTTTTTTTTATCCAGCTGGAATGCTTGCTGATTCCTCTGCAAACTTCTAAGATAGAGGCTGAGGAACCCAGCTAAAGAATGCCGTCTGAACGCTGCCTCAGGTATACCCTGTAGGATGATGTCCTTGCTCTGTCCATTGAGCCCTGAATTGGTCACACCGCATATTCCAGGACCAAGCACAGAGTAGTGGCTGAACACATATTTGAAGGAATAAACAAGCCAGTCAGAGATTTGGTGATGCTGTATGGTGGCACAGGACTAAACACTATGACCTGGTTGTTGGTAAAATATAAAGAAGTTTTCTAATTTGTTGAATACTATTACTTTTTTTCTTTTTCTTATTTGAGATGCAAACATCCCTTGAAAAAAAGGTATACCACTATAAGTGTATATGATTTTTTAAATGATTCAGAAAATCACACACATATATATGTATGTTGTCCCCGTTAAAGCATTCACTTTGGGAGTGCAATGCTTACTCTTAAATTCTTGAGAACATTTTCCAATAATTCATTTATTTAATAGATACTTATTGACCCAAGCACTCTACTTGGTGCAAAAAATCCGGCTATGAATAAAACAGATAAGGTTCCTGCTCTCATAAGATGGATGTTCAGTGGGAGATATAGACATTAAATAATCACACCAGCAACAATGTAAATATAATTGTGAAAAATGTTCTGAAAGAAAAGCACAGGATAAACTCAGTAAGGAATGCCTTCTTCAAGGAGTGCTGTATGACCTGAGACTGAAGGACAGAAGGAGCAGCTTGGCACGTTCCAAAAACAGGGGCAGCCAAGAGAACATATGACATTCATCTGAATACTCGCATTGGAGGTAAATCTTTATCTTCCTCAAGGATGTAGTCAAAAGGTCTTCAAAGTGAGGAATAAGAGATGTGATTAAACCTGGGCAATACTTTTTTTAATGGTAAAAATTGGGCATGTCTATTAAATAATAATCCCAGCTTTTGTTCATGAGTCTGAAGCCATTAAAGGGGACTAGTTCAAAAAATGTGTTCAGAAATGCTGGCATTGCTATAGCAAGTATAATGCCACTGAACTTCCCACGTGAGTCTGTTGTACTGGGTCAGTTTTTCTCAATGCGGATTGAAGGTACATAGTTCAACATCTGGCAACATTTTTGGTTTTCTCCAGGAGTGGGGGTACAATTGGCATTTAGTGGGTAGAGACCAGGAATCCTGTTAAACATCATACAACACATATGACAACTCCCCACTGCAAAAACCAATCTATCCCAATTTTAGTAGTATTGCAGCTGAAAAACGCTGCTCTAGATCTAGTGACCAGCTAATCTAGCATGTGGGGATGGTGTCATTTGTTTGCCACCACCTCAGCCAAGAAATTTATTTCTAGCTACCAGGATCAATGTGCATTCTCAAAATGATTTTTATTTTCAGCTAACCATCCCTGTTTATTAATCAACTCCTGTTCTACCATCACGCGTAGTGCAATCAGCTCTACAGTGTTCTTTCCTGCTTTGCTTTGACCCAGAACCCTCCCTTTCCCATCTCTTACTCCTCTACCATGCCATGGGAACTGTTGCAAAATGACCATATCATTCCAAATGCTCTATTTACCTCCTGAGTTCACTGAGACCTGTCCTCCCCTGAAGACTCCACTTCTCTTGTAGTCCTCTCAAGTGGTGCCATTATATTTATTTCCTCACGTCCTATCTATTTCAAGGATGGGTGGAGAATTGTTCTGATCCAGGGACATAGCTTTGTTTCTAGATCATTACTTCTCAAACTAGTTGTTCAAGAAAATCATGATAAAGACATGCTTTTCTGAAGGTGGCCCTCTTCAGCTCTCTTACCCTCTCCTCTTACTAGCTCTAATCAAAGCCATTTCCCCTCATTCACTCAGTACTTTGGTGCCTGCCTTGCACTTCTCTTTATAACCTTTCGGAGTCCTCATTGTAAGCATGGAAGATCTCTCTCACTTCATGGCTCTTGGACCTGCTTATCTCCAAAGACCTTCTTCTCCTTCTACTCAGCCACCCACACCCTGGGTCACCTTGGGCCTTCTCATCTGCAGTAATTGCTTCATTTCTGAAGTCACTACACCAGTCAATTTACTCTTCCATGATCTCCTCTCCTAACTTGCTGATTTATTTACCCTCCTTAAGATTGCAGGGTGAGCTCACTAAATTGTCTCATGTACAGCTACTTTCTACCAATCCATCGAAACTTTCTTCTCCTTATTTCCTTTCTTAACCAGTTTATATTCTGTCACTCTTGCTTAATCCTTAATTTCTCTCATTCCTGATATTTTTGATTCATTTGTCTGGAAAAAAAACTCCTATCCAGATGAACCCAGCTATCTGTATTTGCACTCCTACATTATCCATTGGAGACTGGTTCACAAAAGCTTTAGATTCAACAAGCAAAAAATATGCCCCAACGTGCAGTCCTTTTCCACAACTAAGCCCAATCTTGCATCTGTTCTTTTAGTCCCATCTTTCCAATTGTCTCAGTGACCTTTATTGGCCATCAAGGAAGTTCTTAAGACACAGCTGTGCTTCTGTAACCCTTTTTGTGTAAATGAGTCAGAGATTATATCTCTAGCCAAGACTTCTTTATGAGTTCCAGATCCATGAATCAAACTACACATTTGATATCTGTACCTAGGAGTCTTGAGGACCACTCAAGCTTAACATGTCCCAAACCAAATTTATCATCTTCTTCTGCAATTCAGATCCTTTTACATTGAGAATTGATACTGAACAGAAATGTAGGCGTCTTTGTGGTAAGCTCCTGTCTGCCCACTTCCATATTTAATCCACCAGCAAGACCTCTCTATTCCTTTCTGAATAACTTCAGATCCATTCACCTGAGCTCTACTTCCATGTTCCAGTCCATGACCCAAGTCCATATCTCATCTGAGCTGCAGCTGCTATCCGGAACTGCTGTCATCTAGCCCGTTCTCCTGACTGCTCTTGGTACTTACAGTCTGGGTGACCTTTTCTATGACTTCCCATGGCTCTTAGGATAACCTGACCGAGACATCCTGCATGAATGGGCTCCAGTCTCTGCTGCTGTGGCCTCTCCTGTACCAGGTTATCCTTGTCCTAGGGCTCCAGCCATTAACCCTTCTGCCACAGGATCCTAGCATTTGCTGTTCTCCTGCCGAGAAAACCTCCCCTTTTCCTTGTTACCAGGGTAGTTTATTAGGTCCTTTAACCTGCGTCTCACATATCACTTCTTGAAGGAGTCCAGATTATTTGATTAATGAGTAATTTTCCCACTAAATTGAATGTTCCATGAGGGCTGCTGCCACATCTGGTTCGCTGTTTTATCCCTGCTACCCATAGGCTGAATAAATATTAGTGGGGTGAATGAATGAGGTGAGGAATGATACAAAACTATTCATTTACAATTAAGTTCCTTTCTGTTTATTCCTCATTATTTTTAATCATTTTCCATGTATATTCTCTCTTCTTTGCTTATTATTATGGCCATTGTTATTAATTGTTAGCATTCATATTAAAGAATTTATAAATTTCATACAATATCTTTTTGCAGTCAGCCCACTTAAATACATAGAATTCTTATCATATTAATGTAAAGACAAAGAAGGAAATGAGATTCTTTATGCTACTTGGTTACCTTTGGCATTTAAGAGAAAGAGTATAATATCTTATTGGGACCCTTCCTGGAAGACTACTTGCATATTCTTGTATATATAAGTAGTAGGCAAACATTGATGTAGAAATTCAGTCAAATTTTAAAATTTGAAATGCACGTGTTTAAAACCACGTAACCATTTTGGAATTTATATCTTAAATACTGATTGAACTCAGTCAAATTTTATTCTATGAAAATGAGACCCTGTGGGATTTCTGTGATCCAAAATATTATCTCTCCAAACTGAAGCCAGGGACTTGCACTAGTGTAGTGACGTGCTGTGAGTGGGGTGCACAATGTTATGAACTTCATACTTTGCATTTGATTTATCAGTTTTTGCCATCAGGTTCAGAATGACAGTTACAGGATTAGAGTCATGAATGGTCCGATTTCCTGGGACTTCATTTATTAATCTCCCCATTACTGACCCTGACATATGGCTGATCAAGTGGTTGCTCCCTGGTGTTACTGAAAAGCTATCTGCTTTTCAAAGAGTCTGGGCTTCTCACTGTCACATCAGGGCCCAGGCTCAGCCCTGGGAGAGGCAGGAACAGCCGTCCTCCTTGGCAACCTGATTGGGGTCACTCTTAAAGGGTTCAGGTGAAAAGAAATAGAAGCATTATAGCTTGCTGGGAGCTTCTAGACTGCTCAATACAACCATAATGGAAAGCATAAATAATTTGAAGTAGTCACATTAAAAAAGTGGTAAAAAGAAACATGTCAAATTAATGTTAATGATATATTTTATTATAACCTAAATGTGCCCAAAGTATCATAATTTGAATATGATAAACATTAAAACATTAATGAGATATTTTGCATTTTTTTCATACTGTCTTTGACATCCATCCTACATTTTACACTGAGTCACATTCCAATTTGGACTAGCCACATGTGGAGCTATACGTGGGGAATAGCTCCTGTGCTTGACAGTGTGGTTCCTGGGTCCTCCTAGAAAAGGATATTGGAGTTGCAATGGGTAAGGCAGGCCACTGTACTGCCTGTGAATTTTGAGGTAGCAACACTTCTACCGTGGAAGATTTTTTTGTTTTACAAAGACACTGAAATCTCTATTCCCTTGAGAAATGTAGTTGCTCCTTTATGTATTTTTCCAATAATTTAGGAAGTTTTAGGATGTAGGATTTTTTTTTCTTTTGTTTCCTAAGTAGTAAAGGAACATTCCTCCAAATTGGGAGGTGTGGTTTGCTAATTTGATATACGTTGTAGATGCTGAAGGAACTGATTGCAAGTATGTGTCTGCTCCCCATCTTCATTAAACATGATACAGTGCAGTCTTCGATTCTGTCCTGCCTGGTTTATGATTATTGCTTGGTAAAGTGGGCCTGTCACCTTCCAGCATTGTTCATTTAACCCTCCTTAACACCGGGGGGTTAAAGTCTTTTGCAGATTTACAACTGAGAGTTGCGTGGGAAGTTACTTTCAGAATACAATAATGATTTGTTGATTAGTGGGCCTTTATTTCTTGCCAAATGTTGGAGTATTTATTTCTGCTTTTAAGGATTCCTAACATATTGGTTCAAAAATATTTGGGATCTTGTGCCAAGTGTTGTCTTAAATATTTAGCTTGTTATTTTCTTTAAACTTGAATATTTCAAGCCAAGCTGAATGATCCCGTGAAATTGTGCAGCATCGCTATTGTTTCAAAGCTGAGCCCTTTTTTCTTTGCCAAGTTTCATTTTACAGATGCTCTTTCCCTGGCAAGATTTATTTGCTCTCAACAGATATCTGAAATGCAAATACTGATTTAGGCTTAATAATAAGGGCATGAATTATGGTACTATATTTGGAAAATGAGTAAGGAAACATTTTAAGGAAATTATTTTAATATATTCTATTCCACTGTAGGTGAAGTTTCAAAAACACATTTATTTAGTATTTAAGATGATATTAAAGGGGAAAAAAGAATTTTTGAAAGTTTCAAATACATTACATTTTCTAAGGTCATAATAATGAAAATCTGTTTTCTGTCCCAAAACTTTTAGTCACCATACAAAGATAAATGCTTCTGAAGCATGATTTCAAGCATTTCTTATTTTTATTTCATGTTATTATATTCATGTATATTATTCTAAAGGATTGTCTTTGAGATTTAATACATACAATATAAATTTAAAATTATTTTTGGCTTTTATCCCCCTCAAGCATGAATTTCAGAGGTCTTCTTTACAGATGATCTTTTTTAAGCAGGAGATGGAATCACATTATTGTGCTTTTGGTGTTATACTTTCAAAATGCCTGCTCTCTTGTACTTTTGGTTTCCTTACTGTAAAATAGAGTTAACAATAGTATCTGCACCCTAGGGCTGTTATGAAGGTTGAGTGAATTAATAATTGTAAATCACTAAGAAGAGTTCAACAAACATGGTAAGCACTGTGTGTTAAAGACATTAAAGTGTCATCCTTTTAGGAAAGATTTTCATGCTATCCTAAAGCTGTATGTAGCTGATAAAATTTTTTCTGTTACTATTCAGTTTCCTCATTTCTTTAACCAAGTGATGCTAATTAATCTCCATTCTAGGTTTTACATAGAAATTTATAATAATTTTGCTTCTGAGCATGATTTTCAATTACTTACGTTACATGTCTGGATACAGCTAGAGTGACTAGATGAATATTCAGTGACAATAACCATTTCAAAACTCACTGCTGCATTTCAACTGAAAACAATCTGCCTACCTTCCCATGAGAGTTTCCCGTCACCTCCTGTGAAGTTTTTCTCTTGCCATAGTTCTGACATTTCTGAGGCTTCCTGGTTGAAAATGTCTGATAGAGCTTATTGACTGTATGCTGGAATTCCATGGGAAGCATCTGGTTAATTTTAAGGTGGTGATTTGTGCTTCACTATAATATACCAGGCAACGAGCATAGGCTGGGCAGAGCCCTGTCAATAAACCAACCATGCAGGCAAGGCTGGTGGCTACTCTGTGCTTCTCCCAGTAGCCCTTTCACCCTGAAAAGGAGGGATTGGATGCAGGAATTAGTACCGGAGAGACAATGTTCAAGCATCCTTATTCTGTCTTTACTCAGTGTTAAGAGTCTGCTTCCAGAAATAGCAGCTTTTTTCCCCCCTCTTTCTGGGAGTAACTTATCACTAGCATGGATCACCCATCTCAGTTCAATACCTGTTCTGAGATTTTAGAGCCCTGTGAAGATTTTTGTTGATCTAAGTTGGAAGTCTCCATAGCTATCTGTAAATCAGTTTGTGTTTTATGTTTTGGTGTTACTTCTACATTATGTTAGGAAAATCTGGAATTTCACCCAAGAGTTTTAGAAGGACTGAATGTTTATGAAAAATGTTTAAGAACAGTAGTGAGTAAAGGGTAAGTTTCACAATGGGTAAATTTAGTAATCTCAGAAGATGGAAAGGAAAAGAAAATGTATGGTCATGAATAAATCTAGTACAGTGATCACATGTAGACACTGAAAACTCAGATAGATTTTACTTTCAATTTTACTTTTTAAATTGTCATTTACAATGGCATTTCTTGGCTGGGTGTGGTGGTGCACACCTATAATCCCAACAACTGGAACTGAGTAAGAAACAACTGAGGCAGGAAGATTACAAGTTGGAGGCCAGCCTCAGCACTTTAGCAATACTCTGCTTCAAAATAAAAAATAAAAAAAGGGCTGGGGATATAGCTCAGTGACAGAGAACCCCTGGGTTCAATCCTTAGTATGGCTAAAAATACCAAAGAAAAGAAAAAAGAAAAAAAAGATGCATTTTTTTTGATATGCACCTTGTGATATAGTTTCCTAAATTCAATTATCGGCTATGATTGAATTGTCTTTTAAATGGCATGGCCACCTGCAGCTCTTTTTTCCCTAATTAGCATTTGTTCACTTTTCCTAGATTTATTTATGGAGTATTGTGTCCCTTGGGGAGAAAAAAATCAGTTACAGAGGGAGTCATAGAGTGGAAAGAGTCACACACATACCCAGAGACATATCAGGAGCAAATTTTTGTACTCAGAGATGTATGTACATTGGCCAGGGACCTAGAATCAGGCTCATAGATCCACAGACATGGATTGGTATGAAGACACAGATGGACATACACAAATATAAACTTGGAAAGAGGGGTACTAGTAGGAGAGAGAAAGAGACCCTGATGGGGGCAAGGAAAAGAATCAGAAAAGAGAACAAGAACATAGCACAGAGAAAAAAAAATAATGTGTGAACATGAAGGTCAAATTCAATGCACTGGAATCCAAGTTCCCTCAGTCAGGATGGAAGGGTGGTAAAGCATCCAGGAAGCAGGGTTGGTGAAAGGAAGAAAGCTGACTTGATTGCTCTCTTTTGTAGTATTCAAGAAATGCTGACAGGCCAGAGGCTCTGCCACTCGGAATCTCACAATGACAGCGTCCTGGCAGCCCTGAATCAGCAAAGAAGTGATGGCATCCTCTGTGATGTCACCTTGATTGCTGAAGAACAGAAATTCCATGCTCACAAGGCCGTCCTGGCAGCGTGCAGTGACTACTTCCGGGTAAGTGAAGGTACTTTGTTTCTTACGATATCTGTAAACAGGATGACAGTGTTTCCTGAACTGCCACTCAAGCATGAGCCAACTAGGTTGTAGTCTCCAGAGTTGTAAAAGTTGGTGTTATGTACTCTTCCTAGGAAAAATGAGACCTCGGGCCCCAATGAGATACTCCCTGGGCTGGGCACCTTGCTGTCCCTCCCAGTGGAGACTAGACCTGCTCTTTGCATCTGAGACAGGGGTATTTAGCACTTTACCATCATTAAAAAATGTGATATCGTAGGAGCTGGAGTGGTGGCTTGATGGTTACGGTGCTTGACTGGCATGTGCAAGTACACGGGTTCAAACCTCAGCACCCACATATACAACTAAGTGTTGGAGCAATGAAAGCCATGTGAAAAACTCAATAAAAATTGATTCTCTTTGTCTCTGTCTCTCTCACTGTCCTTCTCTCTTTAAAAAAAAAAATGTGATGTTGTAGAACTTCTTATTGGGGGGGGGGGCAGGTTAGGGGAGGGATGTTTCTGGATTAAGGACCAGAACAATCTGTAAAACAACTTGTTAAAATATAAAAAGTTCCTAAATATATGTAGTGCTTCTAATTTTTATTTTCTGTACTTGTTCTTAATGCTTTCTAATTCTTTGCTCCTGGCAGAGTTGCAGTTGTTCTTATAAATTTTAATGCTTGATGTGTGACCGAGGAAGATATACCATCATGTTTAGTAGAACTCTGGAGTTTCATTTCCAGCTGCTAATGATACATGGGCTATGATTGACCTTTTTTGAAGATGAATGTGTACAATATGTTTATAACTAATTAAGCTCCAATCATTTAGCATTTCTTGTGATTTGGCAGATAAGGAAGGACTTCATATGCGTATCTCATTTAATCTTCATAAAGTCCATTATTTGACTGTAAATGTATATTATTAAAATTACCATTTTACATATAAGGAAACTGAATCTCAGATGTTAAGTAATTTGAAATAACTCAGAAATTAAATAAGAAGTCACACAGTTCCTAATTGGTAGATCTGAAACTGAAATCTATGTCTGATTTTCTTTTATGTTGTTTTAAAAAAAGAAAACATGGAAAATTATTAATCAGACTTTTTTGAAGTATTAACTCCTGAATATCCATTATTGTAAGTACTTATTAAAATTTCTTTTGAATGTTATTTCAGTTAATTAGTGACAATATTTTTGAAATAATAATATGAATCTCTATACGCGTGGGAATATAAAATTAATTGACTTTTTAAAAAATTCTCTCACTGAAGTCTCTAAATGATACAAAAATCAACCTAGGCTCATGGGCAGTCTTTCAGTTGATTTGGATATTTCCAGTAAAGATTTCATTTTTCATGCTTAGAGGCAATGCCAGTGATATTCAATTGCCAACTAGAAGTGAGGGAGAATTTTCAAAGATGTCAAATGATAAAAGAAAGCCTTTAAAAACTCTTTAAAAATGTGACAAGAGGGAGGGAAAATAGGAAAGGGATCTAGGGAGACAATCAACAATCTAACTTACTCTTTACCCCCGCCCAGCAATAAAATAATACTTACACAATCATCTAATTCTGGAAAATTCATAATCTTATATATATATGGATATTTATAACTGTTATGGGGAAATATAGAAGAATCAAGAGACTTGGTATGGGCGATGTGGGGGTGACTGGATTAGGATGAAATGCATATCCTATTGTTACTTTATATGCACTTATGATTGTATAACAACTCAACTCCTTAATAAAAAAAACTGACAAAACTGAGTAAAGTTGAAGATAAAAAGATAATTAGTCAAAATGTCTGTTTTAAAAATGAAAAGTAGGGATTTAATTCCAAACTCCAAAATGAGTTTTGGAGTACTTTATCTGTAAAGTGATCTTTTAGTTCAGTTAAGATAGTGATCCATGTATATACTCTCACATTTTCAGGTTTTAATCTTCCAGAAAAGTTTTCTTATTCAGAGGGCTTTTGAAAGAATAAAATGCTCTGGACTGTGTGCATGTTATGTAATGTGAGTTTTGTCTTCTCATAGACCATAATGTAGTATTCTTGGTGCTTAACTTCTTTCCACTTAGGTTTCTGCTTGTTAGGTTTGTAATTTAATTTTGAGAAATTATTTGGTTTTGTGAGAGAAAGAGAAAGAGAGTAAATAGATGTATTTGGGTGCTAGAGACCATTTCACTTCTTGGCATTTCACTTTGGCATTTAATGGTGATTTTTCATTTTCACTCTATTTTTCATCTCTTCCACCCAATGTCCTTCTGGTAGGTTATGCCCAAAGAGGGCCTCTTTTATCATATGGATTTTATAAAACCTATGAAGAAAGCAGAGGAAATGAAAATGCATTATGTTTAGGTAACTTCCCAGTACTTCCAGATGTTAAGTAGAAGGGCTGATTTTGCATCTGTGCCCTTAAGTACTAAGTTATGCTTTTTCCACATGCCTTGCTGAATTTATATACAGTTCCTTCAATCTCTCAATCTGCTTGTAAGATGATTATTCAGATGGAGAAACCAAAACAAAGTTGGAAAGGTTGGAACTTAACCCTTTGCTAGGCACTGTGCTATGTGCTGGAGTCATATAGTGTTTAGTCTGAGACCAATGGAGATTATAGTATAGCTATTATATTAGAAGTGGGTTTTTTTTGCCTTGTGCCCTGTATCTTTTATTTGTTTTTATTACATAAAACCACTCAGAAATACAATAGCTGAATATTTAGTTGTGATTGGCCTGCTCAGATGCTGGATTTCTAACAGTGGTTGATTAGAAGGGTGGTTGGAGGCTGAATGATCTAACTTAGCCTTGTGTATATATCTGGTGATTAATGAGCTGATGGTGGGTGATAAAGGAAACTGGGTGGTATAGTTCTCACAAACAAGGTACCCTAGGCTTTTTTATTTTTATTTTTTATTGTTCAGAGAACATTTATTTTTTTATTCCCCTCTCCAATTTTCATCCCATCAGATCTATGGTTCCACTACATTATGTGTTGTTATGCCTTTGCTGAGTATAATACATGAGTTTGACAACCTTATACCCAAGCCTGGGTTTTGTTCTAGCCTCCACAAATGAGGGAAAACATTCGACCCTTGAGTCTCTAGGTTTGGCTAACTTCACTCAGCATGATTTCTTCCATTGCTATCCATTTACCTTCAAAGGCCACAATATCATTGTTTCTAGTTGCTGAGTAGAACCTATACCACAGGTTTTGGATCCGTTCATCCAGTGAAAGGCATCTGGATTGGTTCCATAATTTAGCTATTGGAAATTGAGCTGTGATGAACATAGATTTCCCTGTGTCAATGTAATATTGACAATACTTACAATACTGATTCTAGCTCTTCTGGGAAAATACCCAGAAGAAGGATAGCTGATTCATACAATGATCTATCCCTAATGTTTTGAATCTCCACACTGATTTCCACACTGATTTCTGGAGTTTTGAATCTCCACACTGATTTCTGGAGTGGCTGAAGCAGTCTGCAGTTCCACCAACTGTGTGTTAATGCGTATCTCCCTACAATCTGTCTAGCATCAGTTATTGTTTATTTTCTTCATCTTTGCCAGTCTGACTGGAGTGAGGTGCATTTCTCTGATTACTAGTGATTTCTCATGTATTCATTTAGCCTAGGCTTTTTAACATGGGTGCTAACTTCTAAGAAGCATCAGGGCAAACCTCAAAGCACAGGTACTTTTAAAGCTTCTGTTTGTGTCATGTTTACTAATGTCCTATTGGCAAAGCAAATTCCATGAACATTCCCAGAATCAGTGTAAGAGGGTATGAGAAAGGGCATGGATACATGAAGGGGAATAATTTGTTGCCATTTTCCCAACTGTCAAAAACTATCAAGGATCTAACATTTTACCCTACTAGCAATCTAACTAGCCAGCCTACCTCAATTTTATAGATGCTAGAAGAAGACACAAAATTCCTATGTCAGAAAGAAAGGACAACTTACTATTCATAGGGACAGCAGTGTCTGATTATCAGCATATTTGCACCTCATTCCTGAGCTCAAATCCCCACAGGATGACAAAAGAACAGGTTGTGTTGCTGCACAGAGTAGATGGTGTTATAAGAGAGGATCACTGAGTTTAGGGAGGGAACAGTAATCTTTTATATGGGTAGTAAATATGTCCGTGAAACTTTATCACAGTGGACAGTAAATATCCCCTCACTTTACTCTACAAAGAGACACTATATCCAGAATTGCAAGCAAACCTGCCCTTTGCTCTGGACTTAGAGACCACTAGTCTTCTAAGCCTGTTTGCTATGAAAACATCCTTGAGAATAGAATTCAAAATGAAGGATAGTTATTATTTTATTCACAACACATGCAGAAATGCTGCAGGCCCTTGGAGAACTGTCTCCCAATAGCCACATGCCCTTGACTAGAATTATGTTTCTTCCCTTGTGTCTTGTGTTCTACCCCTGAAAAATCTGAGGACAGTAGTAATTTCTGAGCCTGTTGTAGTAATATCTGAATATCTCACAACAATGATAATGTTGCCTCATACTTTGTAAGTGCACAGTAAATATTTACAAAGCAAATGAAGAAATATTTTCTAATTGTTATAGAATTCCATGTATATTTCAATTCTTAATGTCTTGAGTATTCAAATTGCAAATTATTCATGGATTTTTTTCCTTCTAGTGTGATCCTTTGAAGTGAATTAAGTACTTTGATATAAAGTAGATTTTTGTACTCTATAGCCTGATATCTGGAAAATTATTTTGAGGCCAAAGAACTTCTTATTCTGATTCAAGAAAGGTTGGGACTGCAGGAGTGAGAAGGCTCAAACTTTGATGTAAATCATTCTTTTATATTGGCCTGAGAGTTAACATCAGCTTTTCTTGTTTAAAACATGAATAATAAATGAGCAGTTGAGCACAAAGTACTGGAACTTCCTGTGATCATCAGCATTTTAAAAGAAGTATAAAAATACATTCTTGAGTAAAAAAAATGACCTTTTTTTTTTTTAAGAGAAAGGGATAGTGAGAGAGAAAGAGAGAATCAATTTTATTTAGTTTTCCATGTGGCTTTCATTGCTCCGAAACTTCATTGTGTACATGGTGCTAGAGTTTGTGCTCACATACTTATGCATGCCAAATTAAATTTTAGATTTAATTTTGATAGTGTGGGTACAGCATGGCATTAGTGAAATGCTATAATGAATCAGAGCAGGAACTTCTTTTCTGAGAGTATAGGGAAATGGTAGAGAGAAGAAAGACATGAACTTAGGAATCAGGTCTGAGTTTGAATCCAGCAGCAGGGACTGTATCTGTGTGTGTGCCATTGTTTCCCAAGGTGCTTAGCAAATACTGGGTTTTCCATTAACACTGTTTGCTGAGTTATTCATCGTCTTCACTACCTATGCTGTGAATATAGCAAAACCATCTTTTGTGCATCTGTTTTTTTAATTTCTAAATTGATGACCATCAAACATAGCTCTCAGGGTAGGTTGATAGAGATTTAAATGAGAGTAAATAAAGTGAGTGAAGTACTAAGCACAGGATCTAATACAGAGCTAACTTTTCATAAACCTTAGCTATTTCTTTCTCTTGGGCTAGTCTATGACTCCTGGCCATATCAGTGGGGGAAAGATCAGTTCATCTTTATGCTCAGCTGATTACAGGTTCACTAACCTTTTGATATGCCAGGATAATTTTTTAAATTGGTACATTATAGTCTTACTTAGTGAAGGGATTTGTTGTTATACATTCATACATGCACATGTTATGACAGTGTAATTTGGACCCAATCCTTACATGGCATCCCCCTCTCCAGCTACCCCACTATCTTTTATCTCCACTGAACTTCCCCATTACAGATATAGATATATACCTTTTTTGAATTTTCTAGTTTTAAATGTCTGCATGAGTATTATTCAGCATCTCAGAGGAGTAAAGTATACCATACAGTATTTATAATACCCCCATATACCTTCCCCCCACTTCATAAGTAGACTTCCCCCAGATCATACCTTACACCAAGTTGTGGGGTCTAGTATGTAAACTCAACTATCTCTCACCCTATCTTTTATTTTACTGTAGCTTCCACATATGAGAGAAAACATTCAACCTTTGAGTTTCTGAGTTTGGCTAATTTCACTTAGCACAATTTTCCCCATTTCTATACATTTCCCCCAAAGGCCATGATTTCGTTCTTTTTTTTTTTTTTAAGAGAGAAGGACAGTGAGAAAGAAAGGAGAGACAGAGAATCAATTTTTATTGAGTTTTTCACATGGCTGTGGTTGCTCTGATACTTAGTTGTGTACGTGAGTATGGGGCTTGAACCTGTGTACTCGAACATGCGGGACAAATGCTGTAATTGCCAAGCTACTGCTCCAGTTCCGATTTCATCCTTTTTAATAGCTGAATAGAACTTCATTGTATACATCACAGTTTTTGGATCCATTCATCCAGTGATGGGCATCTGGGTTGGTTTCATGATTTAGCTATTATGAATTGTGCTGTTATAAACTTTGATGTAGCTGTGTCACTGTAATATGCCAATTTTATTTCTTCTGAGAAAATTCCCAGGAATGGGATAGCTGGATTATACAGTGGTTCCATCCTTAACTTTTTGATGAGCCTCCATACTGCTTTCCAAAGTGGTGGTACTAGTCTGCAGTCCCACCAACAATGTACAAGAGTTCCTTTCTTCCCACAGCCTCTCTAGCATCTGTTGTTGTTTGTATTCTTGATCTTTGCTGTTCTGACTGGAGTGAAGTGAAATCTTAATATAGTTTTTTTTTTCTTAGAGAGGGACAGTGAGAGAGACAGAGAAAGAGAGAAACAACTTTATTTAGTTTTTCACATGGCCTTACCTGCTCCAACACTCAGTTGTGTACGTGGTGCTGGGGTTTGAACCCGGGTCCTCGTGCTTGCCAGGCAAGCGCCGAAACCGCTGAGCCACCACTCCAGCCCCCTTAATATAGTTTTGATTTGCATTTCTCTGATTTCTAGGAATGTTGATAATATTTTCATATGTTTATTCGACTTTTGTATTTCTTCTGTTGAGAAGAAATTTCTGTTTAGTTCCTGAGCCTATTTATTCATTGGGTTGTTTGTGGCTTTGGTATTAAGCTTTTTGAGTTCTTTGTACATTCTGGATATTAGTCCCTTGTCAGAGGAGTAGCTGGCTATGATTTTCTCCCATTCTGTGGGTTCTTTTTTCATACTCTTGACTAATTCCTTTGCTGTGCATAAGCTTTTTAGTTTAGTGGTATCCACTTATTGATTCTTGGTTTTAATTCTTGTGCTATGGGAGTCTTGTTAAGGAAGCTGGTACCAGCAACTACATGGTGGAGTGTCAATCCAATTTTTTCTTTTAACAGTTGTATGTTAACTGGTTTAATTCCTAAGTCTTTGATCCATTTTAATTTTTGTGCAGGGTAAGAGATAAAGATCAAATTTCATTTTTCTGCATATGACTGTCCAGCACCATTTGTTGAACAGGGTGTCTTTCCTACAAGATATTTTCCCCCTCCCCTGTTGAATATCAGATGGTTAAAGATTTGTAGGTTTGTCTCTGTGTCTTCTAATCTATTGCATTGGTCTTTGTGTCTATTTTGATACCAATACCGTGTTGTTTTGGTTACTATTGCTTTGTAGTACAATTTCAAGTCAGATATTGTGATATCTCCTATTTGTTCATTCTTTTTGTTGAGTATTGCTTTGGCCATTCTGGGTTTCTTATTCTTCCAAATAAATTTAAGAATTGATTTTTCTATATCTGTGAAAAATTTCATTGGTATCTTGATGGGGATTGCATTGAATCTTCCCAGCACTTTTGACAGAATGGCTATTTTAACTATATTGATTCTGCCCATCCAAGAACATGGGATGTCTTCCATCCTTTCCCATCTTTTTGTTTTCTTTTTTTAGAACAGTTCTGTAACCTCTTATGTTTTCTCCTCCTCTGACTGTTCTTTCCCAAATCATCTTCTGTGCAGCACTGGGTGATTAGCTTTCACTTCCTGCTTATGTGTTCCAGAACACCTCACTGTATGCTACCAGGCCCTTGGGGTAACCATCTAACCTGCTCACTCAACGTTGTGGCAACATGGTTCTCCAGACACCTTGGGGCCTTTATACTCTCAGCTTTGTACCTGTGACTTCCTACTGGCCTCTCAGTCCACCCTGTCTTCTAAAGTTTATCACAGCCAACAACAGGGATAGTGTCCTTCATGATGCCTGATCTTAACCATCCCCTACCACTTCCCTAAATTCAGATGCAAGGTACCCCTTTTCTGAAATCTTAAAACTTACAGCTTGTCTCCTTCAAGAAATTAGAGGTAATGCAGTCCCTTTGCCAATAACATTTTGGAGGGGAACTGTGACTAGCCAAGGACTAATGAAGCCAATTAAAGTGTAGTTGAACACAATTGAATTGGGAAGTATTGAATCAGAGACAGCAGGAGAGCTGGGGCCTTGTGATCTAGTATGTGAGAGGTGGGGATGAGTCAACCTTTTGCCCCATCTCTTTGATCAAGGGAGCATGTTAAGTCTCAGGGCCCCAACGTGGGCAGCCCTGGGCTACGGGCCACCCTGTAGGTTCTGGAGGCTGCTGTTTTATATTTGCTATCTCCAGTTTTAATCTCCATGAACACCTGCACTTTCTGGCCAAGGAAGCAGATGTCTTGGCTATCTAATGTAGCTTTATATATGTGTTAGTAAAGTGATTCAAATATGACATTTTGGAAAGTTAAATATTTGAGCTTCTTTTTCCGTTAGAGACTGAGTGTACTTCTGCCTTGTAATTTTTAGATTTGAGAAAAGGGTATAAAGCCCATGATATTAAAAATAAGAAGTCTATGTGCCATGCATTTTTGTAATCATATTCCCTAGTCATTATTTGATTAAATGGCATAAGAGACTAATGAGAAATTAGTAGGTAATATATAATTAAAAACAATTTTTTTCAGTTCAACTTAGCATTTGTTACATACCTGCTATTTTCTAGATGCTGAATGAGTTCGTAGTCTGGTGGGAGATACAGACAAACAGATAACTGAAACATAATGTAATTGTCGCGAGGGTTTGAGGTTTGGGGTGGCGTTTCAGGCTCGAGGCTTGTTTTTATCCCTTGGAATTCTTAATCAATCACAATAGTAATTTAGTAGCTACTATTAATTGAGCATTTACTATGCTCCAGGCACTTATTCTAAATGTTTTATGTGTATCAACAAATTTTATCCTCTGAAGAAACCTGTAAGCTGGATATGAATATTATGGTCTTCATTTTAAAAATAAAGTAGGTTAAAATTTAAATAATTCATACTAGGGGCCAAAAGAGCAATTAAGAGTTGATGGTGGCCTGAACTTAGTGAAGAGCAGATGGCTGGGGAGAACAGAATATGTTTAGGAGTGGTTTAGAGGAGGTAGAATCAACAGCAAAGGAGAGGGAAGACTTAGGAGTGACACTTTAAGGTCATGGCTCAGGGTCAGGGATAGTGGGAGCAAGATGATCATGCTGACCACAGGCCTGAGGTCTGGAGTATTTTAGGAGAAGAGCAGCCACAAAGCATTTTGAAGGAAGCTGTAACATTGAGGGAGCCACAGAGAAAGGCTGTTTGTATGAAGAGGTTCCTTTATGTCCTCCTCGAGGTTGAAGCCAGGGTGCTGTTTGCTGATCTGATCTCTGCTCCCCCAGAGGTCACTACAGTGCCTGGTACATCTTCATTCTCCCTATTGCTATCTGATGGGAATGATTTTTTTCTGTGTTGTGCTGGTGTGCATTTACCAATCCCCTCCTCAAGTTTTCTCCCCAGGAACGTCCACTGTACGTGCGTGCGTGTGTGTGTGTGTTTGTGTGTGTGTGTGTGTGTATGTGTATATTCTATTTTATACATTAATTTGTCTTATTTCCTAAAAAAGTGTCCTGTAATGACCTGAAGATAATAACACTGCTGACATTAAATCATAAATGGATTTATTGTCAAATTCATGCTGTTTGCTGTTTAGTCATTTAATAGACTCTTCATTAACATTCTGATTCTCAGAAATCACATGTGCAGGCACATAGTGTTTATTACGTTAAGGATAAGCAGCAGCACAACATCAGCAGTTACCTTGCTCCTACCCCCCCTAGCCTGCAGCCTCCTACCCGCCTACCCTGCAGCCTCCTACATTTCTCTTTAGCCTGTTTCTTAACCTCCATTGATTCTGTAAGCCTCAAGTATTTTTTGTAAATTAGCTTAAAAATAAAATTTATAATAGAAATAAACACACTTATAAACTTCCAAATACTATATGAATATGAAAGGACTTTGAACAGTCAGTTTTTGTCCCTCACTCAGTCACCCATGCCTCAGCTTTGTTCTGAAAAGTCTCTGAACTCAATGCTGTAATTAGGATTCACTCATTTGTTCTGCAGGAATATTGTCATAGTATGATTAGTACGGTCCTCAAAAATTAAATGTTAGCAGAGAGTAACATATCAAATCTCCTTTTCAAAACAAGATGAAGAAGTGATAGCCAAATAACCCCTTTAATACCTATAGTAATTTTAGCTTACTGTTTTGATGGTTATTGGAAGTACATCAATATCTACTGCGGTCCTCAATAGCAAAGCATTGCTCTAAAATTATTTAATTGGTGCGTGAATGTCACTAAAAATAAATCCCATGATGTTCGATATTTTCCACAGTCAGTCTTGCCCAGCCTGTCCAGTGATTAATTACTTTGCCTGAGGCCAAAAGCATTCCTGAGTCTCACGGTCATGCAGCATTTATGTTAAAGCAATGCATTGATAGATCTTCCATATTTGCACAGTGCTGTGTTCCTTTCTTTCTCTGACTTCTGAATTTATCCTACTGATCACAGAGAAACTACAGTATCATTCTTAGGATATGAATTATGCATTACATGGTAAGCTGATCATTATTTTCTGTCCAATGCATACTTTTTTGTTAACATTCAGTTTGATAAAATCCATTTACAGAAATCATTAAGAAATAGAAAAAGTTCTGTTAGAAATTAAAGTCTGGCTAGAGGATCAGGTTTTATCATCATTGAAAATATTATGAAGAACCCTGAGAAGAAAAATAAGAATCTAAGAAAGCTTCTAATGAGCAAATTAATAAGACTGTGGGAAAATTATTCAGATGCATGCTGTATATTTTCTTTCTTGTTTGAGTTTTGATATAGAAAACATCAATGATATAATTCATGTGTAGATTGTAGTCATCTATAAACTGATAGTATTTGATAGAATTTTGAAATAAAAAATTCCTGACAATAGAAAAAGGTAAAAATCCAGGCATTAAGGCCATTTTATTCCTGCTGTATTCTCTTCCTGATGATAAATTTACTTCATTCTGTGCAACTATGAAATAATTTACCTCTGATATTTTTTATTTCAAACATTTTCTTGAACATTTACAATGTAATGTTCTTAGATTTTACTCAGTATTTAATTAAGAGCTGAGTAAAATTAAGCAATGTTTTTAATACAGTAATTATTGCTACTTCAAGAATAAATGTGAGGGCTGGAGCGGTGGCTCAGCGGTTTCGGCGCTTGCCTGGCAAGCACGAGGACCTAGGTTCAAACCCCAGCACCATGTCAGAAAAACTAAACCAGATAGAAAAAAAATAAATAAAATTGACTCTCTCTTTTTTTTTAAAAAAAAAAGAATCCTTTGTATTTCCTTAGTCTTTTGAAAGAGTGAAAAAAGAACTACAAAAGTGGTTTCCTGAAGAAAAAAAAATACCTTGTAATATCCTGCCATATTTTGTCATTTGAAGTCGAAAAACAATCGTCAAAATGACCTCAAACATTGCTATCTAAGGAAGGAAACAGTAATTACTTTTAAATCTAATAAAAGAATCTAGAAAAATAAAAAGCAGAGTCCTCTGTATTTCTTGTTAGGGTTCCCCCTCCCCCAAAGCAGCAAAAAAGTCACTGAGTCTTTTGGACAACAGACTAGAAGTTTGGAGCACGAAGATGGCATTGAGATTGTCTAACAAAGCAGGTACTGGTGGATATGTGGGAGTATTTTCTGTACAAGAACAATAAATATCTGTTCATGGCAGTCTCCTAAGAAAATTCTGCTTCTGATGGGTAAATGAGAGATTCCCAGTGGAACATCATTGTATCATAGGTGGGAGGGGGCATGGTGCAGGGATGTGATGTACTTATCATATGTGGCATGATTTCATTGCTAGATCATTCATCTCTTGCCTAGCAAAGTCCACATTAGATTCCATTAGGTCTTCATTTGAGAGAATATAGTAAAATTGCTGATTTTTAGAATGGGAGACATGTTCTTTGAATGCTGCAAGAGATAGTTGCTGAAAATAATGGACTCATATTTTCATAGTCTAGGCAAAGTTAGGTTCAAGAAGCTTTTTGATAAATCACCTAGAAAAGCAGTGAAATATGTCCTAATTATTAGAATAAGATAGTCTTTCTAGTAGTGAGGACAGTTACTAATTACTCATCATAGAGTATAGGTGTAGTAGAAGCAAATCTCAAAACTTCAATAAAAAGAAATTTGTGCCTTTTTACATAATGAATAAAAGCTACCTTAAAAGAGCAAAGATGGAGAGGGAAGAGGAAGAAAGGAAGAGAGGGAGGGACTGGGGAATAAAACTGATCAAATTATTATTATGTGCTTCTATCATGAATCCCATTATTGTGTAATCATAATGCACTAATAAAAATTAAAAAGGCAATGAAAACTTTTTAAATTATAAAAATTTTTGAATTTCACTGCCACAATCTTAAAAATGTTATAAAACCACTTTAAACCAACTCATTGAAGAGTGCAAAAGAGATATAGATTAAGAGTGATCTTTTATCTCAAATTCAAAATATTTAATCAGGAGCAGAGTCTTTGCAAACTAATCCAATGGTTATGTAAATGTTAAAATGGAGCTGTTTAAAACTTCTAGTGGAAAAGGATGCCGATGATACAAGGATAGGCCAAAAAATGAATATATTTTTAAGTAAGGAAATAATGATTATTACTCAAGCTGCAGAGCCTAAAAAGGAAAGGGAAGGGAAATTTAAACTTATTAAACATCGTTCTTTGTTTGTTAGCATTAGTACTAAGTACTAGGTGTATTAGCAATCTTTGTTTAATCCTCCCATATTGCAATTTTACAGATGATGAACTTGAGTTATGTTTTAAATCATTGGACTGGTAGATGCCACAGTCCAAAGCCCAGCCTAGTTCCAATGCCTCCAAACCCTCTAAACTTTTAATTACCCCAGGCAGTGTGAAACTAGGAGAACTTTCTATTTAAGTTTGCCATTAGCCATTGAGTAGTATGAACAGAACAGTGTCCCCCCAAAAGCTGTCCATGTCCTAATCCTTGGAGCCTGTGATTAAGTAAAGGATTCTGATGTGGAGTAACTATCCTGGATAGTACATCCAGACTCACCATCAAAATAAGGTCCTTAAAAGATGGAAGAGGGAGCAAAAAAGTCAGAGGAGACAGGACGATGGAAGCAGAAATTGGGGTAATGTGATTGCTAGCTTGATGGACAGCAACATGAAGCAAGTGACCTTTTGCTTCATATGAAGCTCCTACAGGAATATATATGTTCTTCTAGACCCCTGGGAGCAGATTCCCCAAGTTTCTGG